>BQMF02000643.1:0-184105 GCA_027922465.2 Turritopsis dohrnii | reverse complement strand
CCAGATGGTAAATACAAAATATCCAACATCTCACTTGAATATGAGCTTGTGACACAACCCACGTTGGCTAGACAAATCGCTTCTGAATATCAAAACATGGCTTTGCTCTATGATAGGGTTTTGCGGCACAGACAAATTAGAGTAAACAAGTCAGACACAACATGGAATTGGTCATTCAACACACCTGCCAAATCTTTGAAGGGTATTTTAGTTCTATTTGAAGAAGAAAAATCCTACAAACGAGAAACTTGTAAATTCTATAATCCAAAGATCGAAAAGGTATCTGTCATCGTCGAGGGTAAGCCTAATCAACTTTTTGCTCAAGGGATGCAGCCGTTTGAACAATACAATGAGATTTGCAAGTATTTTGCTGAAGGAAAACCAAAAGATAATAGCGTCGGTGAAAACCGAAAGCGCTTGGGATTACATGATGTAAAAGTCTCTGATTACTTGACAAACAAGTATGCTCTATGGTTAGATTTCAGAACAATTGATGAGAATGCCTTGCATGGGACCGGTCGAAGGATTGAAAATGCGAGTGAAGGCATCACTTTACAGATTGAAAAGACCGCTGAAACTGCAGGAAACTTAAACGCATATATATATCTAATAATGGATGCTCAATTAAACATACAAAACGGTCAATTTATGTCTACATTATATTAGTAAAATGAACACACTTTACATGAAAGAACCTCACACAGCATTATTCGTCGGACCAACATCGTGCGGCAAAACGGATCGTGTCATAAAATTATTAGAAAATGAATATCTCAATCACTTTGATTTCATCGTGATTATATGTCCCACCTTAAGGTGGAATCAAACATATAGAGATCGGAAGTGGTTTTGGACTGACAACTATGTGATTTTAATTGAACCGCAAGGTCGCTTGTATGAATGGATTAAGAAAATGGACTTTTTCTGTGCTGGATACAAAACCTTATTTCTGATTGATGATATAATCGCTGATGAAAAATTGGACAAAAAGAGACAGCCTTTGCTCGAGTTGGCAATTAGCGGTAGACATCGAAATCATTCGCTATGGTTACTTACACAATCATACACAGCTATACCTAAAGATTTACGACGGCAAGCTAAAATGTTATATGTGTGGTATCCAAAAGATAGAAACGATCTAGCCACTATTCATGAAGAGAATGATGTGATTGATTCACAAGAAGAATTGAAAGATGTCAAGGAAAAACTGAAAGGAGGGAAACACACGTGCCTAGTCATGAGAATGGAACATCCGAGAACATATGCGATTTGTTAAACAGGTTGACGTTATTTGTTACATGACTCTTGTAACAAAAAACTATAAGACTACTATAAGACTACTGTAAGACTGTTATAAGACTACTGTAAGAGATTAATTTACGTCTCAATACAGGTTCTAGAATTTTACCAATATGTTTAATCCTCGATTCAAAGCGTACTCTGTCAACAGCAGCCTCTATCCAGTTACTTCTACGAGATTCACAAGCATAGATATAATGGACCATTACTTTATCATTAAAAGTAACCCTTTTTGTATCTTGATGGGAAAATATAATATCATCATCTGAGGATTCATCATCAGACATAATTGTTTAAGTAAACAATGTTTATTTATTTAACAATGTTAGAATATATTATTAAACATCATCATCCTCTTATAATTATTTTGTCTTACATAATTATAAGAGGACAGCAAACTCTTATACAACAAATTTCAACAAAATTATAAGAGGACAGCAAACTCTTATACAACAAATTTCAACATAATTATAAGAGGACAGCAAACTCTTATACAACAAATTTCAACAAAATTATAAGAGGACAGCAAACTCTTATACAACAAATTTCAACATAATTATAAGAGAGTATAAGAAAATTATAACAAACACAACAAAATGATAGAATATGTCAACTTTATATTATTAAGCATACTGCTGATCTCGCTATTTTACTTTTATTTTGTGTTAAAAAAATACCTCTCTCTAATAAAAATGGTGGAAACAGCGATCGATAATTTAATCAACCAGAGTTATGATGTTCCAGGTGAATTTCCACCTTCAGATGGTAAAAGACAAAAATTACTCGAGTGTGTCTTAACCGGTAATAGCAAGCTATACTTAGGGAAAATGTACATGGAAGAACAGATTAACAAACTCAAAGATGAAGAGGTAGAAAAACTTTTTAGTATCTATGAGGCTAAACTATCAGGTCAAATGGTAAAATCCTTGGGGAAATCACTCATACGTATTTATTCCATGGGAGCTTGTGCAACGTTAGGAATAAACAATCAAGATGCGCTGAGC
This sequence comes from Turritopsis dohrnii, assembly GCA_027922465.2. Lineage (NCBI taxonomy): Eukaryota > Metazoa > Cnidaria > Hydrozoa > Anthoathecata > Oceaniidae > Turritopsis > Turritopsis dohrnii. Next base: position 181,802 of record BQMF02000643.1, on the reverse strand, counting down.
AATGACCTGGAAACTGACCCCTTCTTAAACTCTGCCCTTCAAAGATTTACATGTGACTTATATTATAAATTCGGTTCATTATTAGCACCACTCAGTGTTGGACTTATTACCGGGAGGCATTATATCAATGAAAGGAATTTAAATAAATCCGATGATAATATAAATACAACAGATAATAAAAATGTCAGAAGAACAGACTCCCATTCAAGTGACAACGAAGAATCCAAAAAAGGTTGAAGCGGGTAAGAAGTTGGCGGAATACAACCGTAAAAAACGAGAAGAATTAAAACAAGTGTCACCTCAAAAAGAAGTGAAGAAGCCCGATGACTCTCTCACCAAACCAAATGAACAACCCATGAATTACACCTATGGTGTAGGTGGAATAATAGTTCTCGGTTTAGTTGGTGGATTATCTTATTTTGTGTATAAAAAGAAAGAGCAAATATTACCCCGTGGGTCACCATCCACCCCCCTTCCACAAAAATCTAAAATACCAGTGAAAATCAATAAACATGAAATGGACTAAAAAGAAAAAAATGTATATATAACAAACATGGACAAGAAAAGTATCATCAACGATTTATATCATGCATCAGTCGTCTGCGTTTTCGCTATCGGCTACTCTATGCTAGGAAAAAAGGTGTTAAAAATGACACCACCCTCTATTCAAAAGTTCGACTTGGAAGATACGGGAAAACTAGTTGCCATTATCGCCGCTAGTGAAGTGACAAAGGACTACTTAATCAAACAAAAGATTTTGCCTGAAAATATCAATATCTAAATATGGCTTCTATCGCAATGATGTTGGGTGGAGCTTTGGCTAACGCTTTGGCTTTCACAGGATCAAGCTATCTGTTTTCAAGTTTATCCAAAGACAGAATCGATAAGGAAAGAAAACGTCATGATTTGGCCATAGAAAAATTACAAAAAGCACAGATTGAATGGCAGCAAAAACGACAGGAAAGGATCGATTTTATCAATAAGCAGCTCATGCTCGAAAAGAAGGCTGATTCAAAATTCGTAGAACTAAATGATGCAATGAGAGAGTACAATAGTGTATTTAGTAATCATCTTGAACCGCTACCACGAGAGCCTGTATTGAGCGACTTTTATACACCGAGTCATGATCAACATGAAAGAGAATTGGCTTTTATAGCTCTGAGTATGCTCGGTATTGGTGGAATTGTGTGGTATTTTGAAAGATGAAGACCATCAACAAAAATTATGTTACACGATACATGTAACATATACACTTTCAGATGGTTATCGTCTAGTGACAAGGTATGTATAGATCAACCCTACAATCAGAGCCCATAAATTTTGACTTAACCAACCTACAACTTCCTTAGCTCTGTTCAATATCCATGATACGATAGACCCAATTATTCCTGGTAAAGCCTCTGTCGCTTTAGATGCTAATCTACCTAGAAGTGATGCTAACGCTTTTAGTTTATTTTTTATCCATTCCTTTGCATCGTCCTTTTTATCACCACCTTTGTCAGGATTTTGCGAAGAGTTTCCAGTTGCTGATGGTAACAAAGCCTCCACAAGGACACCGATAGCCATACCAAACGCTGTCAGAATGCTAACGATTGTTATACCTTGTTCGCGGAATAGTGTTCGTATCCTTTCACCTAATGAGGTATCTTTGTCGAGGACTTTAGCAATGGTTTCTTTGATGCTCGTAACTTGACTGTTTAATTTACCTTTGAGAATATCAATGTTCTCTTTCCTAGCTTTCAACTCTTCACGTAATCCATCCATTCGATCTTCGACCTCTTTTCGTTGTTCGTCCGTGTATGTCGCATCATTTTCCATTTCTTCCAACTTGTTTTTCTCCTTATCGATATGCTGTTCTATTCGAACCTTTTTTGCAGCCTCTTCCTGAAGACCTCCTCGTATGTTTCTCAGCGCTTTATCCAATCCTAACAGCTCACGCACAGGATATTCAAATAGATCACCGGTCTGAGTTGTTTCATGATCGACCGATTGTTGTCTAAGCGTTGAAATTAAATCTTCCGTACTGTTCACCACATCACCAGACATATCTTCCAACTCTACATCGGTTGCTGTTGTGATTTTAGATGTCGAAGGAAGCTCTTCTGCTATTTTATTAAGTACAGCTGCCTGTCTGGCTGAAAATTTGCTCTTAGGTATATCATACCCTAAACTACGTAATCTGTTCTTACCCAATATGTCAGCTATAGCACCGGTAGCCCTTAGTCTTCCATTGTTTGTCAATGGTTTGCTACTGTCTTTGTAGTATAATTCACCATCTCTAATTTCAAACTGATCGGTATATAACGTCTCAGGTTTTGGCTGGAATTTTTCGGATAATCTTTCATACAGCCCTTCAACTAGTTCTTTCAAAACTCTAGTATTCAGACTGTGACCTCCAAATGATGTTTCTCGTTCACCTGATGTATGTATCTGTGCACCCGTACGGTCACCGGTCGGTATGAGAGGAAACGTCTCATCGGTTGTTTCATCTGTCGTCATACCATGTTCTCCAAAAGGATCTATGTCAATGTCTGCCATTTTATTTATTTAGAGGATAAATTATTATTAATTATTATATAACATAATCTCTCTCTAAATATGAATTTTAAAATTTATCCAAAACTACCCACTGCTCCTCAGGATTTGAATGAGCAGGAAAAGTTTAACGCAAGCGTAATAAATTCTGAGTTTGAAGAGTTGATAAAACTTAAGAACAAGTTTAGCATCAAGCTCAAGAGATACAACAAGGCGATAGAACGATCGATGCTACTAAATGCTAGCTCAAGCGCTATAACCATTGGCTCTGGCATCGGTTCAATTGCAACAGGGGCTACGATTATCGGAATACCTATTTCTGCAGGATTAGGTGGTGTAGCCCTAGCCGGCTCTATCTGTACCGGACTTACCACAGCTGTCATCAAAAGATATCAAAAGAAAGTAGAAAAAGTGATAAAATTATATGATATTGTTACATCCTCAATTTCTGTCTTCGAAACAAGTATCTCACAGGCGCTGACTGATGGAAGGATCAATTACAAAGAATTCCAGGTTTTGCAGGGAACATATTACAAAGCTTTAGAAGGACTCAGTTCTACAGATAGAAAGATGGAGACTGAAACCCAAAATCAATTTCAAAAAAGTTTGATGGTAGAACTCCAAAACTTGAAAAAATCCATAAACGAAAATGGTTACTAGGATGTGTGGTTATGTGTTCCTCAATTTGAAAAGTGATAAAGTGATAAATGAAACTGATATAAAGAGATATGATCACAAGTATATATAGACAATGGAATTTCCAACAGTTGCAACATTTGAACAAAACATGGAACAAATTACACCGATCACAAAGTGGAGAGAGCTAACTGAAAACGTGATTTATCATGTTAAATCTGTGGTTGAGATAGACACACCCGCATCTGAATTTGGGTCTGGAAAAGCTATGTATGCAGAGGTCCAAGACAGAACAGGAAATTTATATAAGACATGGTTGCCTGCAAGACTTTGCGTTGAGTTGAAGGATTATGGTTGGAATTCTAGAGAAGCCTTTGTCAGACCGAAGGGGCTCAAACAATCTGAAAAGAATCCTGAAAGACAATTCTTTGATTATGACATTATGTGGCATTAAACCTCGTCGCTAGACGACTCATCTTTACTTGTTTCTAGTAAAGATACTTTGTATGTACTATGTTCACCAACCTTGCACATAATCAGGAGGTAGCTCTGTATCCTCAGGTATCAACATCAGCTCTTCTTTCACAAAAGCTCGTTCAGGTCCATCTTGAAGGTAATATAGTACGCGGTTACCAGGTTGATCTATTACCTCACTCAATCTATATGTCCTCTTTGACCATATTCTATCTGTTGCTCTTTTTCGATGGTCATCGTGCTCTTCACCCGGTTGCAATAGATATCTATACAAACCATCTTGAGGTAGCTGTACTTCAGGTGGATAGCTCTCTCGTTTAGCGAGAGGCACCTCTTTCAATTTGATGGCATCTTTCGGTTTCATACCGATCATCTGAGTCTTTGTATCATTCAATCTACCCACAAGTTTATACAAATATTTGACCCATGTAGATGATACCTTTTCCGAATCATTTAGTTCTTGAGCATCTTGTATTTTGAATAAATTTTCAGCAAGTATCTTGTTCAATGCCTCAACAAAAGCTGTATGGGTATGCTTATATTTTGTAGTTGCTCTTTTAATTTCAACATTATTCTTCTCCAACAGCTTTGTCACATCGGCTTTGAATTCTGAACCGTTATCACATTGAAATACTTTTGGATAGTTTAAGGGTCCAACCTTGTAGATGTCTTCGATCATAGCGGCAACCTCTTTCGCTCTCTTAGTATTCAAAGGTCGAGCCACCTTATAGCGTGAAGCAACATCGATACCAGACAAAATGTACTTGTATTTATTACCATACAGCATATCACTAGGCATATACAATATATCAAATTGATGAATCTCATTCGGTTTAGTTACCTCATAATGTGGACGTTCGATCCTTTTCGGTGCCGGTAGATGTACTTGCCACAAAGCTTGCTTTGATAGCCACTTCTTAATTTCCTTCAGTTTGAAACCAAATCCTCTTAGATTGCGAACGGCCTTTTGTCCTTTCCATAAGTTTTGAGGTTGATAATAAATCTCTTGAAGTTTAGTGTCTGACATTTTTATTTATAAACAACGTTTTATTTTAGCTCATTTTTGTTAAAAAAAAAATGACATTAAAGTGGCTTAAAAGTTTTTATTATCTTTATATAAAGAATAAACATGACTGATAAAACAGAATCAGATTACCAATCAATGACTTATGATATGTTAGTAAAATTATGTGCATCACGAAAAATAAAATATGTTAAGCAAATGAATAAAGCTAAAATGATTGATGTACTTGAAAAGAATGATAAGGATCCATCTTATATTCTCGATCCTGATACGAAACAAGCATTTTATACACGCTATTCAAACTGGATAAATAACAATGAAGAAAAATATCTCAGATATCGAGAGCATAATAATGAGCAGAAAAAGATGGTTCGGAAACAAAAAAAATTGGCTCGTTCAACCTTGTAGAGGCTGTGTTTTTGTTACTTAAAATCGAGTAACAAATGTTAACTATATAGTCTGAAAAATTGGAAATTTCTAAACTACCTTAAAGGAAGCTAATTACATATGTATATCAAACATGACTACTAAAAATACTGTTGTTGAATTAAAAGCTCTTGCGAGAGAACGCGGTTTACATGGCTATTCAAAACTTAGAAAAGCTGAGTTGATTGAATTATTAGCAAACGCACCTGTCCGACCTGTTCCACTGCCAAGACCTACTAGGTTTAACCGACCTGTTCCACCACCAAGACCTGTTCCATTTATTCCTACCCAACAAGATATGGATTTGTTTGAGCAACAAGAAATGGGAAAATCTCGACCTGTTGTGAAAAGCAAGTTGAATGAATGGAGAGATTGGTTAATAAATCATGTACCTAAAGCTATTAAGGAGAAAGTGAGTGGCGCTTTCAGAGAGATGAAGAAGAAGATTCTCAATCTCTACAAGAGGAAGAATGATGAAAAAGATGAAAAATTGGTGGAACCAGAAGCGTTTGTCCCCATTGAAATGGCGTTTGAGGGTTCTTACAAAAGGTTCAAGATAAACTCAGATGGAAAAAAGGACGTTGATTCGTTTCTCGATAAGGTTCGACCCATTTTAAGTGATCTGATTATGAGAGAACTCAAAAACAAAAAATCAATAAAAATTCAAGCAACTGTGTGGATCAAATGGAGAAAAGAAGATCTATCCAATCCTGAAGCGACAATCTATGTTGATAAGGCGTTCAATAGCAATATGGAAACAATTCACAATGAAAGCGATATATCTGATGTTATTAATAAGATGTTCAATAAGATAATCGAACAGGTTGAAAACCCTGCGTTACCTCAATCCGGTTTTGTTATCGATAAAATTTTAAATATTGATGTGGATTTTCACAAGCTAAAATTAACGAGAGGCAGCTCTTACTTGCCGCTACCTAAGAATTTCAGTGGTAAGTATTCGATAATCAATCCTAAAAACGAAGATGATGAAGAGTGCTTCAAATGGGCTGTTATCGCAGCTCTCAATCATGATAAGATTAAGAAAAATCCACAAAGGATAATGAATCTCAAGAAACACGTTGATAAATATAATTGGGAGGGTTTATCGTTTCCAATAGCGCTAAATAAAATAGATTTGTTTGAGAGGAGGAACCCTGATATCGCTGTGCATGTTTTGACAAAAGACGAGAAAGAAGGTATCTATATGTGTCGTAAGTCGAAGCATCTTGATCGCAAAGAAACGGTTGTTTTGTTTTTATTATGTGAAGAGGAAAAGAGACATTATATAGCTGTAAAGAACTTGAGCGGTGTCTTGAGTAAGGTCAACTCGAATCACAAAAATAAAGAACATTATTGCTTGAATTGTCTCAATGGATTCTCAAGTGAGAAAACACGAGATGAACACTTTGAATATTGTAAAAATAATGATGTCGCGAAGATCGAAATGCCAAAGGAGGGTAGCACCGTTAAATTTCATGATGGTCAGTACCAGCTCAAAGCTCCTTTCATAATGTATGCTGATTTCGAAGCTTTGTCAAAAGAGGTTTGTAAAGAACCGCGTAGCGTTATCGGATCATCCACTAAAAAGGTTGGTATACATATCCCCACAGGCTTCTGTTGTTATAGCAAATTTGCTCATGGTGAAGTTTCAGACCCTCTAACGCTTTATCGAGGTGAAGACTGTGTTTTACGTTTTGTAGATCATGCGGTAGGTGAAGTGAAAAGGCTATACAATATGTTTCCTAAACAAAGAATGCGAGACCTCACATATGAAGAGGAACAGGGATTTACCGATTCAGATAAATGTCACATATGTATGAAAGAATTTGAAAAAGATAATATTAAGGTTAGGGATCACTGTCATTTTACTGGTAAATTTCGTGGAGCTGCACATCAGTCTTGTAATCTTCGTTACAAAGTGCCTAAATACATCCCGATCGTCTTTCACAATCTGAGCGGATATGATGCTCATCTGTTTATCAAAGAACTAGCCAAACAGTATGGGGATGAAGGGATTGCTGTCATCGCTGAAAACAAAGAAAAATATATCTCTTTCTCATTGGATGTTAAGGTTGGTGAATACATTGATAAAGATGGGGTGATTAGAGTTCAAAAGATACAGTTGAGATTCATCGATAGTGTGCGTTTCATGGCTAGTAGTCTGGATAACTTGGTAAACAATCTATCTGACGATCAATGTAAAAACCTTCGAAAATTCTTCAAGGGTGATGAGCAATTCAAACTATTGAGAAGAAAAGGAGTTTATCCTTATGAATACATTGATTCTTTTGATAAGTTTAACGAAACTAAGCTCCCACCGAAAGATGCTTTTTACAGCAAGTTGAACATGAAAGGTATCAGTGATGCTGATTATATGCATGCACAGAATGTGTGGAAACACATGAAAAATAAAAATATGGGTGCGTATCATGATCTCTATCTCAAGACAGACGTTCTATTGCTTGCTGATGTTTTTGAGACTTTTAGGGAAACATGTATAACAAACTATAAACTGGATCCTGCACATTTTTACACTGCTCCAGGATTAGCTTGGCAAGCCTGTTTGAAAAAGACAGAGGTTGAGCTGGATCTGTTATCAGATATGGATATGTTCCTCTTCGTAGAGCAAGGTATTAGAGGAGGTCTCTGTCAGGCTGTTCATAGACATGCTAAAGCTAATAACAAGTATATGGATGCTAAATATAAGAAGACTGAAGAAAGTAGCTATCTCCAATATCTTGATGCAAACAATCTATATGGATGGGCTATGATTCAGAAGCTACCGACAGGAAATTTCAAGTGGGTAGATGCTAATAAATTTACCACCGATTTCATTTCAAAGTTGGCTGAGAAAGACGGTAAATATGGTTATCTTCTTGAAGTTGATGTGAACTATCCTCAGGAGCTTCATGATTCACATAACGATCTTCCGTTTATGCCTGAGCGAAAGAAGATCAATGGTGTAGAAAAGCTAACTCCATGTCTTTCAGACAAGAAGAACTATATTATTCATATCCGTGCACTTGATCAAGCGCTGAAGCATGGTCTTGTTCTTGAGAAGGTTCATAGAGTACTGAGATTTAGACAAAGCGCATGGTTGAAGCCGTACATCGATTTCAACACCAATTTGCGTACTAAATCAAAGAATGACTTTGAAAAGGACTTTTTCAAGCTCATGAACAATTCAGTCTTTGGTAAAACTATGGAGAATCAACGTAAGCATAAAGACATACGTTTGGCTACCAAGAAAGACCAATATGAGAAGCTGGTGATGAAACCTAATTTCAAGGGTAGTATCTGTTTCAGCGAACATTTGATGGCTGCTGAAATGCAAAAGATCAAACTCGTGTTGAACAAGCCGATCTATCTGGGACCTACAGTTCTTGATTTGTCAAAGACGATTATGTACGAGTTTCATTATGATTATATGAAACCAAAATATGGTGACAATCTAAAGCTCTGCTATATGGATACAGACAGCTTTGTCTATCACATCAAAACTGACGACTTCTACAAAGATATTGCCGATGATGTAGCTTTGAGATTCGACACTTCAGCGTACGATAAGAAAGATAATAGACCTTTACCCATAGGTTTGAATAAGAAAGTCATCGGTCTAATGAAAGATGAGTTGGGTGGTAAGATAATGACAGAGTTTGTCGCTCTAAGAGCGAAGACATATGCATATAAACAGCTGGATGGAAAAGAAGACAAGAAGTGCAAGGGAGTCAAGAAGTGTGTAGTAAAGAAGACCATGAGGTTTGATGATTACAAGAGATGCTTATTTGATGGTAAGAATGTTTACAGAGAACAGATGACCTTTCAATCGATTAAGCATGATGTTCACACTATAAAAACAAACAAACTCGCTCTCAATGCGGATGATGACAAAAGAATTATTGCAAAAGATGGTATTGCTACATATGCTAGAGGACATTATAGATATGTATAAGATAACAAAGAGGTAAAAACAAACAAACAAAATAAATAAATAAATGAATTATATATGATACCTATGGATATTGACTTTGAAGATCTTTTTGACTGCATCGATGATCTGTGTGTCTGTGTCTGTGTGTTATAAGTATTGTTAGCTTATTTATATTATAAAGTTTAAACTGCTACCAACTGCTACAAACTGCTTTTTACTACAATCGGGTATTTCCCCATGGATATTTTTATGAGATATTTAATTGTTTACAATTATGAGTAATTTGTGGTTATAATAATAGAAACTGTTATTTGAGAATTTTGTTATGTTATGTAATCAAAATAATACGTTTCGTAACTCATATCGCGTTACGAAAACAAAGATCTTATATGATAATATTAGCTATAGTAGGGAAATTCCCGAAATCATATGATTATGGGCTAGCATCCGCACTTTCCTATCTCTATTCTAATAGTAAAATGAAAAATTGACGACCAAACCAGAAACCTACCAATCTCGTAACCAGCAGCAGTGTTTAATGATATGCAGAAAATTGAATCTTCAGCGCCATCCCAACGTACAAGGCATATGTTTGCGACACAGTAACGAGAAAAAACTTTAGACTGAGAAATGTGGCGATCAAAGAAGACATTTATAAAGTGGCTGAATTGAAGAATGCCATCAGGGTATTGGTCTGAGCTCCACCCAGCCTAATATATAAATAAAATGCCATTCTTATTACTCACGTCACAATTCAAATCACTATTAGCTCAAGATTCAAACAAATAAGTTATTCTGATTTCCGATTAGCAGATATTTAATCAGCTTATTTCTATGCTGACATGGAAATACGTAAAAACCGTAAATCTTACACCACATGTACATGAACTAGTCGGGAGCCTTGGTGAAAACTCTGATACGGTCAAACGTTGCAGAATATTTGATTTCAACAACGATGAAAACGGGTCATCATCGACATCATTCTGGCTGGGACTTCTTGGAGCGAATTTCCATTTTCCAGTTGTCTCGTTGAATACTTCCTCCCACTTAAATATATAGAGTTTGCATTGAAGGTGTCAGAACTGTTAAATATTATTAGGTGAGACAGTTTATTCGTTTATTTTTTCATTTGTATCTGTTTGTATCTACAGTCAAAAATTGATACAAAATGGACTGTAGTGTGCCATACGAATCTGCATCTTACCTTTTCATTTGGCAACGTTGCTGGAATTTCACTGTCGAAAAGGTCTAGTTCTGCATCATCATCTTGTTCTTCGTCTTGTCCGTATTTCTCTTTTAAATGATTTATATAAAAATCGCGGAAAGCAGAAAGGTGCTCACATAAAATTTCGGACTTTTCGAGATGTTTCAGGTTTCGAGATGAACCCTCTGCAATCTTACAAATTGAGGAATGACAAGAAGCAACAGTGCGATTTGATTTCGCTACATTAAACAAGGTCACGAACTCAGTTCCATTCTCGGAATTTACACTGAATCTATCGACACCTGCCTTTGAAGATAGCTGTATGATTCGTTCGTTGACCATTGACATACCCTTGTGAATTTTACCGATGTCAATAAAGGGGGACACAATTTGCCCATCCAAAGCGAAAAGTACATCTTTGAGTAATCGTGTATGGCAGCATTGACTTTCATTGGTTGTTATCGATGTTGAGAAACTTTGGCAAGAACAGGTAATGAATCGCCCATCGGCTGATACCTCTGAGGTTACTTTACAGTATTCATAAGGCTAAGTGAAGCATGTAGAAATTTACGAAATTAGCAGAGTAGAGCAAATGTTATATCTTCTAAACTATCTTTTATAGTACCTGAAAATCTCCGGTCTCTGGATTGTACGAATTCATCACAACAACGTGTCGTTCGCTCTGTAAAATTCGCCAGCTGATGATACCACGATGAAAAAGCTCAGACGTAAAGAAATCGTATAATGACATTTCACGAGGTCGGACAGGATTAACAACAATCTGTGATCAAGTATGTAAATTCAAAATTACTAGGAAAATAAATCATAACATGGAATAAATTTGATCAGGTGATTTTCGCGTTAATTTGTGTTTCATTCATTTCATACATGTTATGCTTGTAGATAAAATAGTTGGTTGAAGGATATTTTTTCCTGGCATGTTGTCCACCTAAAGCAATTCTTGCGTAATATCTATGAACCACTTGTTTAAAAACTTGGTGAAATACTCACAAGATTTTGGTCTCTAATGTCATTATTGTCATCTTCATTAACATTACTTTCTTGAGCAGGCTAAGGGAAACGGCAAATGCTTTGTAAATGATGCAGAGACTTACGCGAATTCCCATGAGAAATGTTAATGACTCATGTTCTTGCGTCAATAATACCGAACTGTTGCAATAATCAACTCACTAATACATCGTCTTCCAGACTATTACTATCTTCGTCATCAGTATCAAATGGTGATTCCTAAATCGCAGAAAAACTGATATGTGTTGGGTTTTACATATCCAAACGGAGACGTGTTTCGACCTTTTTGGGTCTCATCAGCTATCCGTAGATATGGAATGCATCATATATATTTTAATTTTATTTAAATGTAAAGTAAAGCCTAAAGTAAAGTATTTAGACTCATCATCTTTTAGATGCAATCCTATCAGAACAGTACACGTCAACATAATTTAAGAACAATATTCGAGAAAAATAACCTCAAGAGGTTCCGAATCATCTTCAGCAGTTGAATTATTATGTCCGGACCTTTTAAGCACATTTTTGCTACTACCAGAAGCCTAAAACATGAAGCCCCAAATTAGAAATTTACCAACGGAGTGAGCAAACACTAATTTCTTACCGTCCGTTTCCGCTTCCCTTTAACAGGATAACGGACTGTTACCGGGTTGATGAACCATCAAGACATCAGAAACAATAACAGCTGGTTTATCACGATGAAAAAGAGCTTGTAAAATTCTGTGTCTTGGTGACCCGGGAAATACACGTGTAGTCGTTGGTAATCGCTGTTCGAAAAGAAGATTCTTTACAGTCTTTCCATTCCATGGCCATCTGTGATAGTTCGGGAGCTGGTTGATGATACAGAATTGGGATTTTAGTGATAAAGTATCACCAAAATCGTCGAAAATAGTGGAAGGTTTGATGGAGGAGTGTTTTCCTCTGAACTCCATGAGAAGACCTTCAATCTGTGAAAATGCAGCTTCGGGGTATGAAAAACAGTATCTAAGAGAAATAAAACAAAAATATGTGCTACAACCAACATTGAAGTCTGGAGTTTTCCATTATCTGCTCGCTCTAACATAGGGAGAAGGAAATCTATTATTTCCACGGCAAATTAAACTCAATCATAGTACAAGGGAAAAATTTCGGATTTCTCTGTGAAATTGGAAAAGACGAAACCGTAAGCAGTTTGGAGACTGGATAATCAATTCTTCTGCATTGTCAATTACGAGGGGTATTTTCTATCATTAATTTATGTTTTAGTTTTTTTGAATACAAATTCATTAAAAGCACCTTTGTAAACTCTTTCCTTTTTGATCTACAGGTTCCTTCCAAGGCTGGTGTTTGTGAAGAACCAATACAAACATATTTAAAAGACTAATCTTTTCCTGCAGCTCTACATGGACATTCGCTGTAAGTTTCTCTACGGAATTGACATGGGTGTAAACCAGACACTTGAAAGTATGATAATGCTTGGCTGAGATAAAAGACCAGACAAAATATCAGATCTATATTCACATGAACATTAACAGTAGTGTCTTTTTTTTCAGATGAAAATGTAATGTTGTGAAGTGCTATTCAGGTGTTGAAATAAGAACTGTTTCACATGACAGGCAGATTTTAACAATGACTACTCTTTTGGATATTTCTTTCTCTAGCACAAAAAAATCATTTTGCTCATGCCTTTATCAAGACACCTTTTCCTTCTTTCAACTCCTGTTGTGTTTATGTCATGTATGTCAATTTGTCAAAATTGTAAAAATTTCAAAAGTTGCAGTAACAAAGTTGGTGTGATTTATTAAAGCTCCTGTCCATACTATTGTCTTGTTTGTCACGGTATCTGTCCTGTTATAATTTGTTACTTCTTTCATATCGAGTTAACTAAAAAAAAGAGTAAAACAAACACAAAATAAATACTGACAATGTGATTCAAGCACCATGATCAAAATGCTAACTCCATTTGAATAGAAAAAAGCTGATCATATGATCATTACCTGATTTTGTTCTCTGATCATAAAGCGTTTTACTTCTTTCATTCTCCTTAGCAGTGTCTTGGGTATTGAATACATCAATAGGCACTTTAATTGAATATCCAAACAATTCCTCAAGTTTTTCAACACCATCTATACTGAAACCTTCAAAACAGCCTGACTCATATACACGTGATGTATTAAAACCAATATCAAAGGAGATAAAGAAGAATACCCCATCTACTGCATCGCAGGTTGACAAAGATAAAAGAGTATCTTCCAGTTTACTTAACTTGCAATTTGGTTTCAGTACCCTTTCTTGTAAATGCTTATAAACCTCTATGTAAAGGTGTATTGCTTCAACACATAGCAAGAAGTTATGTAAAGCTTTTTCACATTTTTGTTCTTAAAAAAGAAAAAGAGAAGTAAAATCCTTACAGTAAACATGAATAAAATATGAGAAAAAATGTATTTAAAATATATTTTATATACCTATATTTATTGAACATTGGTTTGTAGGGTTTAATCCATCTGATGAAAAATCAATAGGCATCTGTTAAGAAATCACAAAAAAGTTTAAGTCTGCAGGCAAGTATATATAGACTTGATTAGAATAGCCCAAATTGATAGATAAGGGGGAATCCATAAAGTGCAAACTCAGTAAAATCACTAATTTTGGACATCTTTTCCCCTTATTTACACATGTACATGCTTTTGATGGACTCCCTTTCTCCTGTGTGTGTTATGTATAAACACTAAAGAAAAGATATCCCCTCCCCCATAAAGTGATTCAAAACCTAAACAATTTGACATGTACATTGTTTTTCTGTTTCGTTACCAATTTAAATAAAAACAAACATGTTGAAATGTTCTGGCTGAAAATGATCAGTTAAACACCTATTACATCAGTATAAACACATATTACATATAAACATATTTATACGTTTATAAACACTTGATAAAGACACTGTTAAGGTGAAAATATTGTGAAAATAAATGTGTATTTTTGTTTTTCACATACGTACACTGAATTTAATGAATTTAATAGCTGTTACTTGTACTGGAAACAACAACCTATCTGCCATAAAATTTGAGTTAGTGACGCTATTTTTTCCTCTACACACAATGAACAAGAATATCTATCTATATTATTTCATCATATGTCAGCAAATAGATAGCAGTATAGCTTAGTTCATAAATCAAAGAAGAAAAGGCTATAATGAATGAATGAGAGATGTCTTGTTTATATGTTTTTATGCACTGAAGATGATTTTTATCGAAAAGCTTTTGCTATTTTAAACACTAGTCTCATCTATTTCTCACATATGTTTTAACCTGGCATAATATTATTCTACAGAATGAATGAGACTAACATTTCTTTTCCTCTCACTACCTCACCTAGCTAAGTTGATGACTAGGCTTGCTTAATAAATATGACTTTACCTCTTGTGATGCACCATCATAAATGTCTTCTGTTTCTTCATATCTTCTTATAGGAAATGCCATCATTAAATTGTCATGGATTCTTTAATCGGATTTAAATAATACTTATTTATAGAAATCACCAAAGCACATGAGAATCATCTAGCCTGGTCATTTTGAAATTAACTTTCGATTGCATGCGCCATCATGGTGTTCCATATATGGAAAATTAAATACGTAATATGTTATTTTTATACTGTTTGAAATCCTGTCCCGTAAACTGTATGTTTGTTTGTGTACAAATTGGAAAGCTTGAGCGCGAGAGCACTTTTAGCTAAAGCTACTTGATATACATACTTGCCAACCGTCCCGCATCAAGCGGGACGCTCACGCATTTTCATCCTTGTCCCGCAGCACGCCCGCATTGAAAAATTGTCACGCATTTTTGAAAATCATTAAAAAAATCACGCAATAAGCACGCATTTTGTTTTTATGACAACAAAAAAGCATGGACATTGACGTCATTATCTTTAGAACGTTCTTCGAACGTTGTTTATTGTTCTTTGCAATTGTTTTTGAATTCAAAATAATAGGTAATAGACATAGAATTCATATAAATAATAGAAACACCATATGCTTACGTACAGTCTCGTGTCTTAAAAAAATTCGTTTGTGTTAAGGCTGAAATACACTATCATTTTTCAATTATCATTGAATCAGCTGTGAGTGTATTCAGAAAAAAATGTCATTTTTTACACTCTAATTTTCAATGACATCGAAAAATGATAAGTTGAACATGTTCAACTTTTAATTTTTCAATGTCATTTTTTTTCTATTGTTTCGAATCGAATCTATTATTTTCGCGCATGTGTTCGTTGCACGCACTGTGATTTTAGATGCTAACATAAACGAAAACAACATTTTGAAGACTTTTACACGAGAAAATGAAGACGCAAGAAGCAACTGAAACATTTATTGAAATTTGGAGAAGTCAACCAAGTTTTAATCGCATGTAAATAGCTTCGCAAAATTCAGGGATGAACTTGGACAATGTGTTTTAACTTGAACAGGGATTGGGTCTCGTGTTTTTTTTTTTTTTTGTAATATCAACGTCTAAGAGATGAAGCAGCTCATCGAAAATATTCGGTGGCATTCTTAAAAATCTCGTATATTCTCCGATTTCCCCCACACGTACTTCATGCTTGAGGGTATTATAGATGCCAAGTTCATTTCGTCTATTTAGCCATGCCTTTACCCATGCACTTCTTTTCTTTGGTTTTCTGCGTTCAACTCTCTTTTTTGATAAAATGTAAACAACGACAGCAGCTGCTGTTTCTTCCTCAGGGTACATGTTTGTAATTTTCAATGATAGTGTATTCGCGCCGAAATTTTTAATTTTCAATGTCATTGGAATGTGTCATTGAAAAATGATCATTGAAAAATGATAGTGTATTTCAGCCTTTACGAGTATTAGATTCATCGTATGCATAGTGTTGTTACTTGCTTTACGCTACAATATAGTAATTACACAAAATGGCAGCAAAAAGACAAGATAATGTATTTTCAAGTAGTGGTACTGGTGGTAAAAAAGCAAAACGATTATGTTGTTACTCCTCATCTTGGGAGAAGGAATTTCCTGTTTCCAGGGTTAATCGTAACGAACATTCGTTTTACTGTATACCATGTAATGTTAGCAATTTATTTGCCTGAAAAGTGAAAAATTAAACCCCGCTGAGGGGGGCTTACAGCGCCCCCCCAGACCCCCCAGCTGTTAAGAGGAAATGCATGACGGAACAAACGCTTCGCGTTTGTCCCGCAATCCATTTCCGAAAAGTTGGTAAGTATGATATATATGAATTAAGTTACAGCAGTGATATAAATAAAATTTGTAAAAGTTATTTGGATATTTTCTTTAAAAATGCGATGATAATTTTTGAAGCCAACGTTTTGAAACACAGAATGTTTGTTGCGTTTCGGTTGAGTACAAACGGATCTTGTTTCTGTTTTCGTTATTACTTTCAATCGGGGTTAAAGGTCGGAAAGTCCAATTGGCTAAATTTTGTTTTAAGAAATTAAACTGTTTTTTGACAACATTTATACTGCCGTCGACTCTAAACGGACCTGGTAAATTGATCTACCCCTACTTTAAGTATGTCCCAGTTAACCGAATTTCTTCGTAAGTGGGACTCAACACAAAACTCGCAGATTGGCCAATATGATCTTGATATGGTTTTGATCTGCAACATAATTGAACAAAAACGAAAGGATGTGAATAGGATTCTAAATTTGGGAAGCTGTCCCTCTAATGTGCTGAAACAATGAAATACCTTTTGAACTATCAAGCTGATGTAAGTTTTGATACGAGTTAGGTGTTGTAGAAGATTAACAAAGCATTCATCATTACTGTCACTAAAGAAATATTTTTTGATCGTCCGTATATCAAAAAGGCAAGAAGCCCTGGGAACGAGGTTGGAAGTCTATGCTATTCACTAATTCTATACTATTATTTTGGTAGAATGAAGACTGCAGTAGTATAAATAGTTTTTGCTGATTGTTTGGGAGGCGTTTCTGCTGTTAATGAGAGAGCCATGAATGCTCTTACCGAGGTAAAGTATGACATTAAGTTGTATATAATGTACAACAGTTTTGAAAGATCAGTAGTTGATCGAACAGCGCGCACTGCAAAAGTCCGTGATATTAGAGAAAATACCAGCATGGATTAACTAGGTAAAATTTATCAATCTTGTTTTAACGCGAGATTCTCTGGAGCACACAAGCTGACGCAACGCTTTGACTCTGTGAAAAAGGCCACTAATAAAATCTGCGAAATATTTCTGACGCCCGTCGTGTGTAAGTAAACGTATCGTGTAGATGGGATCTTATCCTAAGGTCTCACATGACATTGGTCTGCTTGGAATAAAATTCATACACGGAAACAACGTTTCGAAGGAAAATACTCGTGATTTGTTTTCAGTCTCAATTTTTTTTTCAATTTCATTTTTATTTACCATGTATATAATTTTACAAACGGTTTTAATATTTATGGTTTGGATTTGATATAACAAGCATATTTTTTTATATCTGTTTTTCATACTTTTGCATTCCAGCTCTTTCTTCTTTCTCTGTGTCTTGTTGTTGTCATATATGAATATATGATGCAGTGCAAAGTAAAAGATGATAAGATAAGATAAGATAAGATAACTTTATTCTGTAATACCAAAGTACAAAATTAAAGGAAAATGAATAAATACTAGAAATAAATAAAATAACCAATGCAGAACGAATAACTAGAATAATAGTCATACAGTTTTGTTTGACTTATTGCAGCGCTAAAAACATCTGCAAACAAGCAATTTGTGCCACTATTTTAAAAGTAACTTCCGAAATACTAAGCCATTACTTCTGAAACTTTGGAATCATTACCTTATATATGTTTTCTATTTCAGTGTAAAATTTCACATTAACTAAACTTGTAATTCCAGAGAAATAACCTGATCTTTCCAAGAAAACGACAATATCGCTTATGGAGTGACTTCGATCAGCTTATGAGAAGCGCCAAATTACTTATAATATTTGCAACGTTTTTAAAGCGCCGTTATTACAATATTAACAGACCATCATTTCTCATCCGCGGTAAATGTTCGACCGTAAAAGATCAGGGAATGTTAGTAAAACAAAAGATATTTAGGACGTTCACACATGTGTAACCCTCGTTAATACGAAACGAAATTAACATTGAAATTTTATTGTATATATATATCTCAAACAAAATTTTTGAGATCTATCATCATGGGCAAAGAGCACGCTTATTAAAATTTCTTCGGTAAGTCATTAAATCTCCCATGAGATACGACAACTTTTCAAGAAGTTCTTTGCAAACATGTAACCTATAGCGATATAAAACATTCGGTTTTTTCGTGTTTTTATAAACACGATATTATCAATAAAGGAATAAGGAAAAGAAAAACAGAATATAGCGGTGAAGAACAGAATTTCTTTCAGGCATATTATAATTTTCTTTACGTTCATCCTCTATACTTCACGTATCAACCAAAAATGTCCAGGCTAAACTCTTGAATATTATTTAGAGCGATGACCAATGTGAGCGGTGAAATTTTGATGTTTTTCGTTGTTAATTTCGGAAGAAATTGATTGTTTCGCTTAAAGACGATTCTGATGATATTATCAATAAAGGAATAAGGAAAAGAAAAACAGAATATAGCGGTGAAGAACAGAATTTCTTTCAGACATATTATAATTTTCTTTACGTTCATCCTCTATACTTCACGTATCAACAACCAAAAATGTCCAGGCTAAACTCTTGAATATTATTTAGAGCGATGACCAATGTGAGCGGTGAAATTTTGATGTTTTTCGATGTTAATTTCGGAAGAAATTGGTTGTTTCGCTTAAAGACGATTCTGATGATATTTACAATAGGAATCTAAATGAAAATCTTAAAAAAATGTGAAAACACCCTTTAATTTCTGAGTTCTAACAGTTTATTTTCACTGATCGAAGTCACCCTGCTGATCGAAGTCACCCCGCTTTATGGTACCTACATTAAGATTAAGTCTGTGAAAACTTATGAAAGTATTTGAATGAATGAGGCTAAGCCTGAACATTACCCTCACTAACAGTCTTGGAAGAATAAGGCGCGCTACCTCTATACCTCTATACGCTCCTAGAAAGACTATGGAGCGCGTCTTCTCGCGCGCCTGAACATCTGTTACGTCTTTTCCCAGCAGGCAAAAAGCTGTTCAAAGTCAGCAAAATAACGTAAGAGCAATGTTCATTCAAACGTTTTAATGTTATTTTTTGCTGACTTTGAGCATGTTTTCGCCAGTTTGCTTGATATTTTAAAACTCAATCCACATAATTTCTTCGCAAGAAAAAGTTTCTTTGTATATATGTAAATTGCGCTTTGAAAGTACGCCACCAGTTCTTTATGTAAAAACATAAAACACAGGAAATGTCTGTGTAGAGAAAATGTTGACTAAGCTGACAGCCTTTGGGAATACTATTGTTACGTCTGAAAATGTTCATTCATTTTTTCAAAAGTTATTGAAGAAACTTTTTTGTGTTGTGCAAATCAAAGCAAACTAACTTGCAAACGTTTTAATGTGGTCAGTGAACAAATAAATAAAAGTTGTTCAGGTGTTTACTTCATCATGTTGTATTTTTATCTTTTTATGTTTTATAATAAAACATCTGGAAAAATTTTTTCTTTTCCAACGACAGACATAACCTTATGAATAATTAATGAGCTTCCTATCAATACAAACAACGTATCACTGACATAACTTTTCATAATATAAGTTTTGATATACAAGCGTCTTTATACAAACAGATTTTTAAATTATCGCGAATTTACTAGCAACGAAATGTGTAGTATTTTAACATCATTATCACGTGTGATTATACTCCTTGAATAAACGAAAACGATGCTAGCATTCTTACTGTTTAAATGGCGCATGATGGTGTGCAGAATAGGTGCGCAACCCGCCTATAAACAGGTTGAGGAGCGCTGTTTTTAAAAAATTTGCTGGCGCGCTTTAAACGCGCCAAGAAGGCCCTACGGGCTTCTTTGTTAACACACCTATTAAAAAATATACTTCCAAGACTGCACTAAAACACAGACACGTTTCAAAACCAAGGTTTGCACTGTAAAGTCTAGTGTTTGAATCCTGTCCCTTGAACTGTATGATAAAATAAGTATATGATAATGGTGATGTTAAAAACTTGATAAGATATGTAAAATATCGAAAATTCGTTATAAAACATGTGTTTTAATTTGTTCATCTGTATCTAATTCAAACACAACACACGCACTGGACATTTGTTTATTTATGTATTATCTTATTATAATAATCCGCGATTGTGCATACCACTTTTATTTTAGAGAGTGATATATTTAGTTTTAATTTACGGTCATCGTCCTCTTATGTGCGCGTAAAACCACGCAGAAGCGAGAGACACTTTTTTCACGATCATTCCAAAAGCACGTGGCATCATTTGACGTCAGTTTTTTTTATGATCACAGGGGATCATTGCATTGCATCCCCAATCGAACGCGACGTTTTTGGGGAAATATCTCGAGAACCAATAGGGAAAACTGACGTTTTTTAGGGTCCGCGATACGGGTGACTGGGTGACGCAACATTTGGGCCCAAATTTTATTTGGTACTGCGGCTATGACGTCATCAATATCTTTGATCGACGATATCTCTGCAACAGTTGATCGTAGCGAAACGATCCCATACAATTTTTTGATCAGTTTTTCGAGCTCTACAACATGGGTACACTTTTGAGTTGCGATTCTATGATTTATTTTTTCGTCACGGGGTACGTACACGGGAATGGTGGATTTGACCTAATGTTTTCAAAGTTAAGTTCGGTAAAAAGGTTTTACCCGGGATACTAGTATTATATATGTTTTCCAATTTCATGTTTCAAAAAATATGATTATACTTTAATGTTGTTGCATTTTAGATGTTCATTGCAAATTTTTAGATCATTATCATGATACTAAGGCAGATTTACATACTGGCCTTCACTTTGTTTGGTATGTTAGTTTATATTCTTTTTAGGACGTGTCTACATGCCCGGTTAGCGGGTCAGCAATTTTGAAAAACTAGATGCCTGGCAGTATCCGTAACTCCGATTTCATGTTGTGTCGGGCAAAAAATGAAATTAGATATACCTGGTAATGTCCATTATAACAATTTCTTGTTTTGTGCCAGGCAAATAATGATTAAAAGCACTCTAAAAAAATAATCTAAATATTTCAACAAAATTAATTCTTTTATTCTTTTTCTATTGTTCTTCTTCTTCGTGAAATTGAGAAAGAATCACATTTTGAATTTTAAAAATTCTTGTATATATGTAGTGAAAACACATCACACACTACATCACAAAAAATGGAGAAGATCAGAGTTGTAAAAGCAGATATTACGAAATTAAAAGTTGATGCAATTGTCAAGGCAGGTTTCTATATTATATTATTATGTCAATATCGCATTACTTTCCAAAGTAATCCAACGACTTCAATAAAAAAAGGCAGCTTGGAAACGACTCATGAGAGAACTAAGCAAGCTAGTCAAAGGAATGAGCAAGCATGATGAAAGTGTGGCATGTGATCGATGCTTGAAATGGTGCCATGTGACATGTAAATTAAAGAAAAAGCTGCCCAAGAAAGTTAAATGGTTTTGCAATGACTGCAACATGAAATATAAAGAGTGAACAACAGCCTCTCCCAACAAAAAGATGTCTTTTGATTTTTGTATTTGTCTTTCTTTTAACAAAATGTTTAAGTTACAAAAATAATCTAGCAGCATCACATTCTTTATTCCTATACTTACGTCTTAAGAATAATAACAATCTCGTTACCAGGACTTCCTGTCTCTTGATATATGGACAACTGGCGAATAAATTGTGTAATGGGTTTGATGGTCTGAAGTTGTTACATAAACACAATAGGTCACTTAGAGTATAGTAGTATGCCTAAAACAATTTTTGTGGAGTGCCGGGTATCTAGTTTTTTAAAATTACTGACCGGCTGTTGATTTGTAGATTAACCAAGTTTTTGCTCGGCATAACATGAAATCAGAGTTAAGGATACTGCTGGGCATCTTGTTTTTCAAAATTGCTGTCCGGCTGCCGGGCATGTAGACATGTTCTTTTTAACAGATGCACTAACTGAAATTTGATTCAAAGCTCAATCCTTCATTTGGCTAAAAAACAACAAAGTAAGATTAAGCTGAGGCTCAAAAACAAAATTAACAACAGAATGAACCTGAATTTTTGTAAGCTAACAATAGGTTATACTATGTTTGATATGAAACATAGAAACTATAAAGCACCCATTAGTATAGAAATGTTGCCTGGTCATCATGCCACTGTTTTTATCACCAAATCATAAACAGAATTTCGAAATTAATGTAGTGAGTATTGTGAGTGTGCATCCCACTTTTATTTTAGATGTGCCGTTTTGTTATTTTTATGGTTCTTTTAAGTTCTTAGTTCCACGTAAAATCATGTAAAGATGAAAAGTTAGCAATTGACATGAGATCAGTATTTTGTATAAGGGATCCATTGTATTGTATTGACATTAAGGGAAGATATCTCAAGAACCAATAGGGATAACTGGTGTTCTAGGTACATCTTTGAAAACTTTGTTTGAGGATATCTTGGTAATGGTTGTTTTTAGTTAAATGATTCCATATATACATTCTTTTTAACAATTTTCCGAGCTCTACAAAATGGATACAATTTTCACTTTCCATTCCTTGCTTTCATTCAATAGAGAAGAAAGCATATTGTTTTAAAAATTTTTACACAGGGTACTAGTAATACAATATTGAGAATTGTTTTATTCTTGGCTTGGAAAAATGATGGTCCTGTTTATTTTGAGTATGATAAACATAAGAGTTATTTTGGATAACATTAAAAGAACAAGGTTGTTATTTTCCTCTCATTTCTATTTCGTATGAGTGTTTTCGTATTTTGTGGAATTTACTGAAAAGCGAAGTTCTGAAAAGTTTTTTTAGTCACCTTAGCATTCTGATATTTGCCAGAATTCTCAGTATTCTCAGGAAATGCACGAGACAATTGATGCACACTGTTCACGAAGTCAATTGCAAAAATGTTATGAAAAATTAATGCGAGAGAATTGTTTTCTAGCTGACTGCAGAACAGGTGGCAACCTTTTATAACACAACATTGCTTTCTGCTCTACAGAAGTGTAAGTTGAGTTAGGGAAATCTATTCAGTATTTAGCTGGATTTCAGATACCGAGGGATTTAATTTTCTAACCTTTTCAACAGAGACTCAGCTAGTCATGCACTCAGCCATGTTCTAGA
Organism: Turritopsis dohrnii; assembly: GCA_027922465.2. Taxonomy (NCBI): domain Eukaryota; kingdom Metazoa; phylum Cnidaria; class Hydrozoa; order Anthoathecata; family Oceaniidae; genus Turritopsis; species Turritopsis dohrnii. Next base: position 158,311 of record BQMF02000643.1, on the reverse strand, counting down.
ATTTACTACATGCAATAAGTGCAAGGCCAAGACATTAAAACGTGGAAACGCTGATTATCAGTCAACATATAACTAGTGGCCATGAGTTCCAAGAAGTGGCTGCCCTTTATTACTTAAAGGGCATCTGCTTAAAATACAGATACATTCTGCAGACTCGTTTTATTCTCACTGGTACTGAAGCAATTGCTCTTTCAACGGCCTACCCTGCTGCTGCAAGTTACACTGCGTGTTCTGTTTGCATCTGGCACTTTGCTATTTTGTTTCAAGTAAAAGCAAACAGACAGAGGAAATGAATACAACATTTTCAATGGTCACTTGAGTTGTTTGAATATCCTTATCAGCCATGATGAAAATGGTTTTTCTTAATGATGTCATCACTGAGCTTGTTTCTTCTTTTCAGGTTTATCCAACTTTGGGTTATGTGATCATGAAGTTTGTTCTCAATTAGCAAGGTTTGGAGTTGAAATGATTTTCTAATGTCAAGTCATAGCATAAGCAAACTTTTAAAATGAGCACATTTAATAATATTGTTAATGTAAATGCTTGGATAAGTGCCTGTGTGCTAATTTGAGAACAGCACCTTAAAAATATCTGAATTTTTGTTGTAGAATTGAAATAGTAGAAATGTTTTTCTTTATATATTTGGATAAAGAAAGAGAGAAATGAAAGGGAGGGTTTTATACAAGAGTGAGCACTTATTTGAGGATTTGTGCTGATGTATATATTAACAATTATCATGCTTTTGCCATCTATGGGCTGTGTTCACACAACTTCATTCATGGATTGTTTTTGTTTTCTTCTTTTAGTGCAAACCCTAAAGTGAATTTACGTTATGACCAAGCTCTACTCCAAATACAAATACAAGGAAATGAATCAATGGTATCAATCCAACTTGATGGTATTTCTTCAGCATGTGATAATGTATGGTTTCCTTGATCTCATGTTTTTGTTGATTTTGTTAATTATTTATTATGAACCACCACTTTTTTTGCTCAATAAGAATCATTGTTTTGTTGATAGGTGGAAGTTCAGTTGACTTTTGTAAACTTTTTTTTATATATATTATATATAACCTGACGAAGAGAAATCGAAACGTTGAAATAAAAAGGCTCATGTGAAAAGGTTGGGTACCCAATTTGGGTGCCCAATTGGGCTACCTATTTGGGTACCAGAAAATTAAAAATCTACCAACTGTTTACACTTGATTTTTGTTCCAGGGTATTATCAGAGCATCTAGCACAAGAAAAACATACTAGATACAACTCACTTTGAGATAAAATCTTCTAATTTCGAAAAAAATACTTCGCCGATATTTGCGCGTTCTCAAACGGCCGCCATTTTGAATTCGGTACTTTCGATTTTGCAGCCAGTAGAAACACAGACCCGATCCAAACTGATGCCCGTGCACCCGTTTCTCCCAGAAAACAAAAACAAAGACTCGTTCAAATTTCGTTTTTGTGCAAATATACTTAATAAAACAGTTTATGTATATTCATATTAACGATTTTTTCAATTTATTAGTTTTACTGGAAATAATGATTGCTATATGCTAGTATTATTTAAACAAAACATCTTCTGAGATTTGGCCTGTAAATTTAGTTCTAAGTGGACAACGAGTAACACAGGAAGGAGATTCGTAGCTAGTTAAACACGTTTTGACAAAGGTTATGGGTGGGTACATCTTTATTCCTATTGCAAGAGAGTTTCAAGCCTTGTAAATGTTTCAACTTATTATTATTTTTAACTCGACGTTTTAAACCAATCACCTTTCATCATTACATCATTTCAAAACAATATAGTGTTGCCGTGCGGCGATCGCGTCCGCCGTGAAGGAAATCCGGCTCCACTCCACTCTTGAAACATAAGCTTCGACATCTTTTGAAAACTTTTCACATAGAGGTCTTTTCTCTTAGGTTCCTAATAAATATCGAGTTGGTAAAATCTCTTTTACCTAAAACACCAAAAGTTGAAGCTTTACTTTTAAACAAGTATTAAAATTGAATAATCATTATCCTTACTGGTGTTATTTTTTCCGTAAGCAAGCGCCCTGAGCGGCGGTAAACAGAATTTTCATTCCGGTCTGTAGTTTATATTCGGTACCCAAATAGGTAGCCCAATTGGGTACCCAAATTGGGTACCCAACCTTTTCACATGAGCCTAATAAAAATGTAGTTTTTTTACGAACATTTATTTATATTATATTAATTTATGATATCCACAAACAATGTACCTTTCCAATTGCAAATAAAAAAAAGAGGTTGGTAGCTCAGTGGTTAGAGGAATCGCCCAGCAAGCGAGAGGTCGTGGGTTGGAGTTCCACTCGATCCAGTAACTTTGCACTGCATGGAAAGGTAGATTGTGTACGGATATCATAAATTAATATTAGTATAAAAAATTTTTATTTTCAAATTGGATTGCTGTTGAACAAAGTCATATCATATATCATATCAAATCCATTTTTTTTCCAATAATAAAGTGTTCTAAAACAATCTAAATAAATTTAAAACTACTTTACATTTTTATCAAATGTTGGAATTTTTACAAATTTCACAATAAAAACCCTGTGAAATTTCAAAGTAGTCTCAAAGAGGTTACCATGTTCTTACAATAACAAATATTGTTGTATGTTTTTTAGATGTAAGTACAGTGGGTACAAATACAGAATAAATAAAAATATATTAAGGAAGTTCTCTGATTAATTTTTTTTTCAGTGTCATCCTGTAAACTGTGCAAAAGACATTGATGCTATATCTGCTGTGGTCAGCACGGTTTTTCCTTTCCGATATCATGTCAGGGGGATGAATACAGATAGAAATGAGAAACTGATATGTCAGTAAGTTGCTCGCTGTTATAAAAATGTATCTGAACTGTTCATTATGTTATGTGGGCTGCAAATATATACTATCATCCTGGGTGAAACTTTTTACCCAGTTTAACTTGTGTAAACGATGGAAAACGATGTGTCAATTCCGCCTTTCCTGTGTGCGTGCTCCATGACAAAAATAAATTACGGAATTGGGAGAAAGTGTGCCCATGTAGAGAGCTCGAAAAACTAATCAAAAAATGTATGGTATCGTTTCCCTACAACCAACTGTTGGAGAGATATTGTTGATTTCGTCATAGCAGCACCATCAAAAAATATGGAGGCCCAAAACATTCGTCACCCCATCGCTTGTATCTTGGACCTCCAAAAACGTTAGTTATCCCTATTGGTTCCCTATTTCCCCCAAAACGCCGCATGTGATTGGGGGATGCAATGCAATCATTCCCCCTTGGTCATAAAAAAAACTGATGTCACGTCACATGCTTTTATGATAATCATGAAAAAAGTCATGAAAAACCTCTACATGGTTTTACGTGCAATTAAGAAGAACTTATCCATAAAATTTAATTAAATACATCACTCTAAAATAAAAGTGTGACACACTTACATGATTATATATATGTGACGGTTTATGGGAAAAGGATAACAACCTAAAAATCGATCCAGGATCGCTTTTCCGATTAAGCGATCATTTGGATTGAAAAATCGATTTATTTAGCTTTAGTTTTTCTATGTATTGAAAGAATAATGTTAAGATTTTGAGAGCGGTATCATGCATAGTATATCATTCTTTAATATTATTGAAATAGTCCTTAAATTTGTTTATACATAATGTTTTAGCGAAAATTGAGATAAATAAAAGCTATGTGGATTGTAAACTTACCTTGTTTTATGTTTGTAACACACTTATAACACACTTGGTTGACTCGAGTCAACGGAGAGCAACCATCTTCTTCTTATCACCTCGTGGCGAAAGACTTCCATGTTCTGTGATTTATCAATGATAAATCACAGAATTCATAAGAAATTTACATAATTCAAGCCTATAAGGATTCTTATTGGTTTTACAGCGGCGAATTTTTTTTTACTGCGCCAACCAGATCAAAACGTTGGTGAACATGTGGCTTTATGTAAATCAGGAATGAAGACTATGCTGCAACAGTGATTTTTTTGTAAATAACATCGTCTTAAAGGGAATGGACATTTCATTTCATTTTTTCTATACCCACATTACTTAAAATGATTAGCGATTACACAAAAATGCAATAATGTGAGGTGTAGTTATTCTATTATTATAAAATAGAATCTACGAAGATTAATGTTATTAAGAAATCGATTTTCCGATCAAATAAAAATCGATTTTCCGATCAAGTAGAATCGATTTTCCGATCAAATAGAATCGATTTTCCGATCACATAGAATCGATTTTCCGATCACATAGAATCGATTTTCCGATCAAATAAAATCGATTTTTCGATCATATTGGATCGAAATCGAAATCGATTTTCCGATCATATTGAATCGATCTTTGTACCCAAAGATCGATCTTTTCAGGATCGATTTTTAGAGTTGTTATCCTTTTCCCATAAACTGTCACATATAAGATAATCCTTGCTTTGTGGTACATGTGGTACAGGGCTTGTGAGATTGATATGTGACCATGTACTTTCTTTCTAATACGTCTTCATATCCTGTAGTAGGTATGGCTTCCCATAGTATTTTTACATGAAAAATCATTAAGAATTACGTATGCAATGTTGTTCCCTTACTTTAAAATTTTTAGAACTATAATACTGCAAAATCTATTTTTTATTTTGTCCTGAGGACCATGGAACCTGTGAAAAAATTTTAAAATGGTTTTACTTGGTTTTACCTGGATACTGCCAACAAAGTGTAGCTTTAAAAGTGCAGGGTTGTCGTGATCGTATCAAGTGATGTTTTTTTTTCTGTTCGTTTCAGTGGTGAATATCATTTCGAAGAACATGGACATTACATGATGTACTTATCATGGAATGATGGCAACCATTTACAATGTGGAGAAATTCAAGTAGAAGAACAGCCGGACTTTGTTTACCTTCGTAAGATTTATAACGTAGATTTTCATCATGACAGCTCTTTGTATTCAAAGTATGTACTAGTGGTATCACTTACCTTCTGTAATCCTTTTTAAAGGCGCTTAAGAGTGCAATAAAAAGTTTCTAGAATTTTTTGTCCGAAAAATGTCACACCGTTGAAAATACTTTGTTCTGATTTGCCTTGATTTTTATGACTACATCCTATTTATATTTTTAACGTGTTTAAACGGCAAATTTTTTTTATATTCAAGCTTTGGTTGTGTTGTTTGCTGTGGTGGTATTCTTGATAATTATTTACAACATTATCTTGTATGTTTTGAGGTATACCTTTGTTTACAGTAATGACATTTCCTTTTCTTAATTTAGTCGGGGAGAAATGTCATTTTCAAAATTTAGTTACCTAAACAATAATCTTTTCGTTTTGTCACTTTTTCCTATCCATATTATCCTGTTAATCACAAACAAACCCTGCTAGTCACTAAGTGTCGATCATTCCTATATGACATATTGGTAAAAATCGGATAAAAGATTCTTCTGTTGTTCTGTTGTAAAACAAGAGAAGCAGATTATGTGTTAAAAAAGCGTTATTCGTCAATTGTTGAATGTGTTCTATTTGTTTTTTTAGGAAGCGGAAACGAAAACGACAAATACAGTACTCTGAAATTGTACGTTTCTTTTCCCTGGGCACTCTTGTTTCTTGTGGCTTGGTTTCTACTATTCAAATCAAATATGTTTGCTTTCACTAGAGTGCCTTCAACGATCAAAAAAGTGACCAAGAAATCTCAAATAGTGCCAGCCTGCTAGAAAACACTGATTCACAGCAGTCTACTGTCAAGGTTAATTCTCGGCAACGAGGTGGTCGACTTAAATCACTAGATACGTTTCGTGGGTAAGATGGTGCTGGTTATCCCATGTTTTTAGTTTTCAGTGTTTTTGGTATCTTTTTACATTTCTCTAAATCTCTATCAGTTTTATTGTAAAAAAAACCCATTTCTCTTCTCATAGCATAAGCATTGTCATTATGATATTCGTAAATTACACTGGTGGAAGATACTGGTTCTTTAATCATTCATCTTGGAATGGTAATTTAAAAAAACATTGCCTGTAGCCTGTTTGTTTAGGCTTGTCTATTTTTTCAAGTTCTGAAATCCACTATTACAGAGAGGCCCTGATACCGTTTTATTTTTTTTTTGTAGGTCTGACAGTTGCTGACCTTGTTTTCCCATGGTTTATATTCATAATGGGATCCTCAATATTCATTTCGTTCCGTAGCTTGCGCCGGAAAAATGTTACCAAAAAAGCCATAGCAGTAAAAATTACATTCAGATCTGTCAAGCTTCTTCTGTTAGGTCTTTTCTTGAATAATGGTGAGCAAGTTTCGTAAAATTCCTAACATTTACTTTCCCAGTAGTCCTCTAATTGTTGGATGGTAGTTCCTGAAATGTCACTGAGTGAAACACTTTGTTAAAGAATTAGATAATAGAATATATAGAGTACAGTACAAAAAGATTGTGTAAAGAATTCGGAAGTTCATGTAGATTTTTGAACAACTATAATGATTCAAGAACTCAAGAAGAAGTTTTTCCAAGAACCTATTCACTTACTGTCGTCCCCTCAGATATTCCTGCTTTTCGATTGGAAGTTACTTTTGAGATTGTGGTAAAAAAAAGCTTTTTAATAGTTGCTTAACAGAAATAGCACGATGTGGAAAGCTGTTCTTAGCAGTTTTTGGTTTAAAATAAAACATGCGTGATGTTTTGACGTTAGAATGTTTGTTTAAATGTGGATTTCAAGTGCATAGTGCTTTTTAATTACCTTACATAATTCACCTAATCAAATTATAAGGTGTTGACTGGTGCTGTCTGATGTGTGTTTTCTAGGATACGATCTTTCACATTGGCGGCTTCCTGGTGTTTTACAAAGATTTGCTATATCGTATTTCGTTGTTGCTATGGTGAATGTTGTTTTTAGTCCCAATGAAGATGAAATCGATGTAAGCATAACATTCTCAGTTCTGGAAACCAATGTGACAGCTTAATATGAGTTACCATAATGCCTATGTTCAATCTTACGTGTAAATTCATGTATCACTTGACCTTTTTCCAACCTATTAACTTATTTCCTGATTTCTGAGTTGAGTGCTTAGTCGAAACAACGTTGGAATGGTATTTAACACATAGTTGATACAAAGCTTCTATAATTTAAACCGTTCCTCTGTCTATCTACTTTTTGCTGTTACTCACTCTCCCAACCTTATTTCGAGTTATTTCACCTATGATCACTTGGTTGATGAAGCGTAATGAACTTATTATGCGATCATTCTGACGACATTCTTCACCTAGAAGTTCAAGTGACACTAACTAAGCTGTTCAATTGTTTTCTTTCATATTAACCCTTCACCACTTTCTAGTTTAATTTTCTATAATTTTTCTCCCAGCAATGTTTTTTATTTTATTTCTAATCGCATGCTGTTATTTTCATAACGATAGAGAACCTCCACTCCCAGTCTCATAAAACTGGTTGTAATCTTGCGTTAGGTTTTGTTGTTTTTCTAGTCCCAATTCTCCTGTCTTCTTTATATTAATTTTCTTTTTAGACTCAGTACAGTTACGACTGGAGAGATGCATTTCGGGATTTAAGTTGGTTTTATCTACAGCATATTATAATGGTCATCATCTTGACTGTGTATTTGTTGATCACTTTTCTTGTTCATGACCCACATTGCCCAAAGTGAGTTTGACCATGGCTTTCGTGTTTTAATGAAAACAGCTTAAAATGATTCCATACTTTCATTTTTGTTGACAAAATCTTAATTGTGTTTTGTACTGGATTTGAAGGCTTACCTTCTACTTGCTCTCTCTCTCTCTCTGCATTATTTCATTGTTTGTAGAGGATATCTTGGTCCTGGTGGATATTCGCACGGTGGTAATTATGCAAATTGTACTGGGGGTGCTGCTAGATACATCGATCTCAAAGTGTTTGGATATAATCACATATACCATGGAACGACTTGTAAGGTACACCATTTGAAAGTTTGGTCTTGACTATAAACTTAAAGAGTAAAAATGACCTTCGTAATATTCCTAAACGTCACGGCATAAATTTTAAAAATTCCTGCAAAATGGTCGATTTTTTGACGTCATTGATGCGAATCTTTATTATCTGTCTATAATACCTGCAATTATTATCTGATAATAATTTATGATGTTATGATAATATCATAAACGGGATGTTTCAGCATTTGTAGAAGTTGGTTTTTCGTTTGAAACAAGCGTTTGATGTGTGTAGTGTGACCACGTGTGCATAAGTAATACCTCTTACCTTCCAGACCATCTACAACTGTGCTTCTCACGATCCAGAAGGTTTACTTGGTGTTTTTCCATCAATATTTTTAACATACCTTGGTTTGCAGGTACATCTATACTCATTTGATCTCCGACCATATATCGTATCTCGAACAGAACACTAGATTAGTATACGTTGAAAACTCGTCCAAATTTCGAGATTTTCAGTTTGAAAGTTTGAAAGTGCTTCCGAAGGTGTGTTAGTCTTCTATACGAAATCATTGTATTGTAAAAGCTGACTAATGAAACTGACAACTATGAAGAAAAAAAAAAGCTGCTGTTGAAACTAACTCCCCTTATTCTGAAAGTGAAAAAAAACCCATCTATTCCCCTCAACAGTATCAAAAATAGCAACAGTCAATTTTGTGAAGTTTTTTCACCGTTTTATTTTTTTCCAGGCTTCTAGAATTTTATTTATGTATTCAAAGCCGAGTAGTCATGTTAAAAGATGGTTGATCTGGGCCATGATCTGGGTATGTATCTTAGTTCTCTGTCATTTATATTTGTTATGATGATTTTTCTTTCTGTTCATCTAAAGGCCGATTTCCATTCAACGCTTATTACCGCGCGGACGTAGAATTTTCCGAGCGGCCAAACAGCTGCAAATGGAAATTAAAAGACACGATTGGCTGAAATTATCAGCGGACGTCGGCGGGCTTAAAAAAAAGTTAAAATTTTTTAACTTTATTTTTGATCGCTGAGCGGACATATCTACGCTTATGAATTAGCCCATGCGCATGCGTTCTACGTCACTCAGCGTGGATTACCTACGTCCGCGCGGATATTTTGCTGAATGGAAATCGGCCTTAACGGATCGATATCGCACTTTGCGTTGAAAACATTGCTATTGTTTGGAATATCGAGACCATGTTCAGGTTATGTCTCCATTATTCGATCAATAAAGGAAACTGCTAGATAGACACTCAATGTTTTTATACTTTTCTGTAGGGCGCTATTGGATGTGGTTTGTGTGGTGCAACCCAAAACGATGGCGTTATACCAGTCAATAAAAACTTATGGTATTTCTGTTAGCTTGTTGATGAAATAAACGCCCTTTAAATGACACTAATTACCCATACATCTTTGTTTCTCTTCCAGGTCACTCTCCTTCATTTTTGTTACGGGCGCAATGGCGTATTTTTTGTTAACAATTTGTTACGCCCTGATTGATCTGAAGAAATGGTGGAGTGGAGCGCCCTTCTACTTTGCAGGTAAAAAAATCAAGAGATCGTGGGATATTGAGAAGTCTTTTGCAGACTTGATTTCCCTTCTTTTCGAAATCGTCAACCTTTAAGGCGTAAATTCGTCAAAGTTTAAGGCGTAAATTCGTCAACGTTTAAGGCGTAAATTCGTCAACGTTTGAGGCGTAAATTCATCGACCTTTGAGACGTAAATCCGTCGACTTTTGAGGCGTAAATCCGTCGCAAGTCTTAAGTTTTTTAGGGTTTTACGACACCGAAACAGATTTTTCTTTGTTTTTTTTCGAAAACTTCATTGAGGCTTAAAATCTTACGTTATAGTTGACCTTTCATTTGTTTAACAATCTCAACTGCGATCGTTTTATTTTTCGAGGGAGCATGACGTCACGCTGCGGTAGTTTCGTCTAGTCTGGTAGTTTTGCAAACTATTGATATCGGCGTATCTACATGCGCCTAGTTTTGTCTTTGATAAAGTTCGTGACTCATGGTAACATTCGTCCATCTACGTACGTCATTAGGATTCTAAACGATATTTTTATCTTGTCTTTGAGGGTTTTAGAGTGCGTCCAGCTTTCTGAGTTGGTTGCATGGAAACAGCATGTTGAGCTTTGTGTTGTTCATTTTTTTGTTGTTGTGGAAAGTGTTTTAGAACTAGATGATCGCGTTTACTGCAAAATTCTTTCGATGGTTGATCTCGTTTTCAGTATATAACAAGGAATATGTTCATATGACTAATCGTCATTAGTACGGTGAAAACACTCTATTTAAAGTATTTGAATAAATGAGACCAGTCCTGAGCCTTACCCTCACTAACCCAAACATACTTCACAAGGTTTACACCGTAGAATCTGATGGTAACGAGGTTTCTCTTTCCACTAAAAGCATTGTTTGCTTGTAGAGTAGATTATAGCAAGTATATAAGAAAGAAAAAATGGGTCAAATATCAAATCTATTCTTCAAAATGTTATCTTCACTTGTGTCAATCTCGAATAAGTTGTCGATATCGTTGCTAACCAAAGTAGTCTGGAAAAGGGGGGGACTGGAAAGGAAATGTCAATTTACCGGTATCCTAGTAGGCAAACTCCTCAAAAATTCACTGCGACGAAGAGCATTATTATTGAAATAGTGTGTGTGTTTCTATAGAAATGCACTCCTTCGCAGTGATTTTTCAACAAATTTGCCCACTGACAGGAGTAAGCGTTTGATCCTGCATAATACACTGTTGCAGATCAATTTTTTTTTTTGTATTTTTGATTTTTTAGATTTATTTGTTTAATTTTTCGATTTAATTTTTTTGATTTTTTAAGTTCATTTGTTTACTTTAGGAATGAATGCTCTCCTGCTGTATGTCGGTCACGAAGTATTTCGCGACTACCTTCCGTTCCGCTTTCAGGATAACGGTCAACATTGGGAACTCCTCCTTGGTGCTTCAATTGGAACTTCCCTCTGGATGATAATATCATACATATGCTATAAATCCAATATATTTTTAAAGATATGATTGATGAACACTTTCTAATTTATTTTTAGCAATTGTTTTTACCAAATTTTTCGAACTCACGGAAGCCGGATTGTGGCTTACATGGTTTGGTCACATGACAATCGGGTTTTCTTTACAAATATGGTAATCTCGTTTATTTCTTCACGCATATATGCCGTCTGATTTCGAATTAGGACTTTTTTAATGATTTTTTTTTACCCTCGCATTATGGTATTTATATGACGTCATGGCGAAGACAAAACCAGGATCAGGATCATTTTTCAATTTTTCCTGACCAAATTTGATATATGAATAGTTGCAATTCCGCTTGGATTTTGTTTGCATAAAAATGGGATGTGTGACCACGAACTGCTCCTCATTATGATGTAGCGTTCAGTGTGTCCTTAGATTTCTCATGTAAATGCAATCCTTAAAAAGTCTTCGTATGTTGTCAAGTTGCTACGAAATGTGATGCTTGAAAAAAGTCTGTGTATAATGTCAAGTCGCTATAAAACTCATAATATTATTGTTTATGAGTTTTTATATTTATACGTACCTGTATATAAACCTATCTGATTTTCTCGAATATGTGGTCAGGTTTCATTGGGGTGCGCACTGCAAGCCACACTGAAATGAAAGCTGAAGATTTTTCTTATATAAATATAGGTTGAGGACGAGAGTTCTTCGTTTTAAGAGAATAACTCCATACACCCAGTGACCAAATTTGATGAAAAAAAAGCTGCGAAGGAGAGCATTTCTATAGAAGTATACACATAATTTTAATAAAAATGGTCTTCTTCGCAACGACTTTTTGATGCGTTAATGCCTTACCTTAATTTTACTGGCATCTGTTTGTTCTGTTTATCTCAGGTTGTTTGTTTGTTTATTTGCCTCAGAGTAGTGGAGCCGCTTACGAGAAAATTATGTGTCGTAGAAGATTTTTATAAAGAATACGCCTTTCCTCAAATTTCTGTTTAAATGCCGGGTTAATGCTTAGTTATCAAGTTTCGCATCGTTTCTATGTTTTTTATTGTTTTTCTAATTGCATAATGTTCTCATTAATTAATAGTTACTCGTTCTTTCAGTTCCCCAGTGGAATAATTAGAAGTAATTAAGAGTTTGAAAAAGAGGCGAAACTTAGAGGCTAGGCTATAACACGGTGTTTAAACAGAAATTCGGGAAAAGCCTATTTTGTTAATATTAATTAACAATAAAAGTGATGTAAGTGTTTTCACCTTTTTTTTTTATCAGAAATGTTAACATATGTTTCGGTTATTCAAATTGTTTTATTAAGAAATATACGTGTACTGTGATTGATAAGCAAGGTCACTGTCGTATCTCACCTCTGGTTGGGATAATTCGAATGTTTACGTCAGACCCAATTACATAATGCAACAATTCCTGAAAGAAATGCTTTGTTTGTTTGTTTGTTTGTTTGTTTGTTTGCAGTCTTCCGTCTTTTTCTTTCCTTTCTTCCTTACTGACACCATACTGTTTTTCGAATAACAAACAATGGTTCTTGGAGAATATCCCTCTACTCCTTTCATCTCATGATACACTCCCAAGTTATTAAGGTGATTTTATTTGAATTTTATTCAATTCAAACGTAAAACAAGCGCAAAGTAGTCTCATTTCAAACTTGCCTTTTCATCGCCTTCTAGATTATCGAAAGCCTGGGGACCAGATTGTTTTTCAGTCTTAATTGTACCAAAGTAGTTAAATATTTGGGGGTTTCACTGTCACTACTCATATGAAGACCATCCTCGTTCCCAGGGTTCTTACTTTCTCGACAAAAAGGGCTTAGGTTCGAGATTGTATGAAGACGCATGTCGGGGAGAAATTTGAAATAAGCTTGTCCATTGCAGTTATTGAGGAGATTATTTTCCAGACTTGCTTAGTCAAGATACGTCTTCGCAGTACATCCATCATAAAATCATGGGTGATTCAATATCACGGGGTTGGTTAAACGAGTACATGGTGACTAACTCGATAAAGTACATTCTTAAGTAGCAATTTGCGTGATTGACACAACATGGTAGTCATGGTGACAGCCCAACAAGTATTTTTGCGATATTATTAATGACGCACAGTAAGTACTCGGCCAAACCGCAATTTAATTTTGTCGCGTTTTTAAAATAAATTGCACTCAAATGTACGACAGGAAATTAATAAACTACGTGCCACCACCATATCATAACAACATAGTGAAATACTGATGGAATAAATAATATTATCAGTATGGGGTTTGTTACAAAAAAAACTTGTTTTATGTCGGACGGACAAATCGATACTTAGGGCTATATAAAAAACAGCACGTTTATGATACAATATCAAGCAAACGTTTTTTCGAAAGTATACTAGAATAGAATTTGCAAATTCCAAAACATGATTTCTACAAGGATGATAGTCAAAAAATATTGAAACAAACGGTTATTGCGTCGGATGGACAAAATGCTAATACTTTTGTAACAGACCCATAGGGCTCAAACTAGCCTCGATTCGCAGCTGAATGATGGATTGAAAAGCAACCTCGTACCCAGGGTTTTTTGCCTTTTCGATATACTCACCGTCCGTACATCGAAAAGGCAAGAAACCCTGGATACGAGGTTGGATTGAAAAGGTCTAAACGTTTTTTTGTAAAAGCAACCTTAGTAGTAATGTTGCTTAAAAAATGATCGTTTTTTAGTAGTTGCGTTGCTTAATTCGTTGCTAAGTATTAATTAAAAAAACATGTATTTCCAGTCTCAAAAACCTTTGTGTAAGTTTAAGTATATAAGCACAAAGTGTAGGACATAGTACTGCAACCTAGTGTAGCCAAATAGTAGTGTAACCATTTCAAGAACGGTTCTGTAGCTGTGCTAGTGCTGCATCAATCCAAAATTTCATGTTGCTAATTTATCTAAGATTCTGGTAGTACTGTTGCTTATCTTTTTGAGAGAATTTACTGTATGTTTCTTATAAACGTGTTGGTTAAAAAATAAAAACCGTGTATATTCATTGTTTTGCTATACCTGCTATACAAAAAAATATAAATCTCTGACCCAAAGAAACTGAGCATGCGCGAAATCGAACGTTCTAATGACGTCACTGGCATGGTCACACGATGTACTATAGATAATCACATACACTGGAAGTTGTGACGTTAATTCATGCCATAGCGTTTTTAACGGTTATATGAAACGTTAGACTGTCGGGTTGACTTTTACTACATGGCTCATGAGAATATGAAGCAAGCCAACAAGCAAGCCTTTTAATTACGCTTGAAATGCGAAGACACCAGCTTGACCCGACGATCCAGTTTTGTAAAAATGGATTGACGCGAAACAACTTTTCCTATTAGTGATAATTCAACTTTAATGGGCTGTTTACAATTCACGATTCTTACACAATTGGAACCAACTTTTTTTTTGTATTTTCCCATAATGCCCTGCGTCAATTCAAGCAAGACTTTGATTTCACTATATTTTGTTTAAAGAAAAGACTTCTATGGCTTCAAGGCTAAAACTGTTTTCTCACGTGGATAAAAGACCAACTGTTTGTTTGTTTTTCTGATAAGTTGTTGTTATAATCTATATTTAAAACTTCAAGGTGACCAAATGACTAATAGCTATTTTTGTTTTTTTTCATTAAAGCGCATATGTAGTAACTAATTCTACCAAGTAGCGATTTGTTTATCTCAAAGCGGATTTTAATATACGCAGATGTATGGAGCGCCATCACGGAAAAAATAATTTCGGGGGAATGTCAAAACTTCGTGATGGGGTAACACACACTTTTGATGGGGTAACACACACTTTCGATAGGGTAACACGATAATGTACATAATTATAGTGGGGTTACATTCATGTTATGAAAGTAGGGAATGTCAAAACATATCGATGACCTCGATATGATTTGGAGAAGCTCAAACAATTGCTCTTATATTGACTGACGTCACGTCATCATTTCGACATCTTCGTGTGTTGCTTACTTGAACCTATTTTCACGCTTTTTCGACAATAGTCATGTTTACCAATGAGTGCACAAGATTATATTTTGGGTTTTTATCACTTGCGAGAGAAGTTCGTGGTGGGTTAGATACGAATCCGGAATTATTAAACTGCAGAATTCAAGAAATGGTCGCTTTACTCTCTGATTTCACTGTACTGTTATGTTCATCCTACTTACTACCCAATGATATAGTAAATGAAACAGAAATGCTGATTGGATATTTCCAAAACTTTCTACAGCATCAATTAAATTAGATATCGATCGTTCGATTTCGTCAGCCATCTTCTTCTTTAACTTCTAAACTCTTTCTTATCCAGCACAGTACTAACATGACGGGACCTGATCAATCTGCCAGCGTTTTTATGTACCTCAGTCGATCTGTTATCAAAATTTTTAATGATTAGCTGCGTTCGACTTTGTGTAACAGGAGCATGGATTTTCATTTGACATTCCCCGATTTCATAGTTGAGTGTAACCCCACTTTACTTTTCATAACGCCAACACAATTATCGTGTTACCCCATCGAAAGTGTGTGTAACCCCAACAAGAAGTTTTGACATTCCCCCGAAATCATTTTTTTCCGTAATGGCGCTCCATACAGATGGTTCAAATGATCAAGACATTACTGGGATATATTGTATTCGCGCGAATCCATATTTTACATCAAAACGAGACACAGTTGAATACTTAAACAAAAATGTTAGTTTTTGGTGGAAATCATGTAGAACAGAGAAGCTTAATTCACTTATGTGTGATAATCACTTTATTGGCTTTACCAAAAGTTTCAAAAAATTCGTAGATCGAGGATTCGTCATTCCTTAGGAATGGAGAAATCATAATAAGAAAATGAAAAAAATTAAAAGGTAGATTCTCAAAATCACTTGAGATAAACTTGATTGTCTAATGTCATTTCACAATTATAAACATTCAAATTCTGTTGAAAGTTCACGAAATTGTATTTGCTATACTCATGAATATTCTTGTGTCAATTCAAGCAACTTACAATACCTTGATTTTACTGTATTGTTTTCAAACTTTAGCCTGAGAAAAGAAATCTATTGCTATCATGCTAAATCTATTTTCACTCTTTTCTCACGTGGATAAAAAATCCTTTAAATATAGCTACACTAAAGCTTGTTTATTTGTTTAAGTTGTTATTCTCTTCTATATATATTTTTAAATATTACAACTTCGAACTCAAGCCCTTCTGCCATCATCCGTATATCAAAAGATTATTAACGTAGGAATCTAAATCGAAATTCATGACAATTTCTAACTTTGCCATCTAACGTCAAAACTATTTCAATTTTTCGCCGGTGTTTTTTGATATAGTTGAGAATACATACATATTAGACCCGTATAACAGTAAAAATTTGTGGAATGCAATTAATCAGTTCCATAAAGTTTCACATGAAATTTTATGTTCAATGGGAAGAGAAATGATATTATATTTATTGTCAAAAAAACTTTCCGGATGTCCTCAATGCTGTAGTTGTTGAACAGCTCAAAGAACCGCCGTAATTTACGACACACGAGTCCCTTTTGCTCGATCGTGTTTGTTTTGATTTATATCTGAGTATCGAAAATAACTTGATGCGTACATAAATCCGAAAACTTTCCAACCGGAACATTTCTCTACGAATACAATCTCCATAATACTTCTCACACAACTAATAACACAACATGGAAGTTTCTTTATTTTTGTTGTTCACTTTTTTCAAATAAAAATAATATATATAAATATATCCAAAATATACAGCAAAATATTAAAGATAGAGACTTTACTTTACAAAAAAAAACACCAATAAAACTGGCCTTTTAATGTTATAGACAACAACGAATTAAAAAAACAAAGTGAGATTCAATCTTTCCAGAGCTTACGGCCCTAAATACATTATTACAAATCTATACCAAAGCAATAAAACTCGATCTATCTTCGTACATAATGTCTTTGTATGCACTAAGATTGAACAGTGATTCAGCTTTATATAAAATGCCAGGTGCGTTTGTATTGCTATTGTTGTTATTGGTATGCCTGTTGCAGTATTCACTATCAGAACTTGCTCGTTTTGGTACAAAACTTGAATGTCTCTGAGAGATTTTGTTTGGTTTATAGTTCAATCGAATGCTTTTGTAGGAACCACACTTGAAGTTGATTACAAATTTCTGTGTGATGACAGTGAGAAGTGATGCTAACCACGTATTACGATCGTTCTCTTCGCCGGAGCATAAAATATAGTTCTTATTTCCTTGAGTTATTCTGATGAAATATTTTTTTCGGCTGTTGCCTTTACTTTCTTCAGGATATATACCAGTATCTGCTTCAATATCGATTCTTGGAGTCGTATCTTCGAAAATCAAATCCCCTTGGTCTTTCGTGAAATACAAGCTGTCATTACGTAGAGTGAAATACCTTCGTTTCCACAAATGGTTTGGGAAGCGCCACAGGCTACGGCTTTGTATATATAAATAACCTTCACAATTACCAAGCGATTTCCCTTCGTATTCTTTGTTAAATGACTCCGTGAAGGATGTCAATGAAAAGTCGATTTCTTTCAGCCACTTCATTTCACTCCGATGTTTTGTGTGCGAGTTATATCTATACTTTTTTCTTTTCTTTTTTTGGTTCACTTCTTGAGAACTTCTCCAGTTGTTTTGTTGATTTGTGTTCGACTAATTTTCTACAGTGCTATAATACAATAGTCAAACACATCAGATTAGTTTGTGATTTCAGGTGAAATTCTCAAACCCAAACGTCACGCGTCAGGAAAATTAATGGCAGTTATGACGTCAAGTTTGACAGCATCTTCTGGATACTGTTTATATTTTCACAAATGTGATTACGTCAGCACAGTCAATTACGACAAGTAACGCCAACAAACGAAAAAAGTTAAAAAATATAAACAGAATTCATAAACAAACAGTGTTACAGTATTGTATGTGTTTGTATATCTCAACATGATAACAGATTTTGATGTAGAGGATTTTAATGACCCCTTAATTATATAAGTCGTTTATTTTACACTCCTCAAAGTGCCGTTACAAATATATATTATATATCATGTTTGTTTCCGCGCCGTTATGTTATTAAAAATGTTTTCATTTTCAAATTGTTATTACCGCCATCTTGTATAAAAAATTACACCACGTCATTTTTTTTTTAAATTTGTTTTTTTCGCTTAAAATTTTTATTAGCTCCTAATCGTATATGTTATATAATATTTCTTTGAAGTTTTGTCTTGGAAGCTTTAACTATGTAGTGTCATGTTACATGAAAACGAATTAAAAATAAACAATCAACCATGAAATCTAATTTACATTTTTTAACAATGACAAACATCATTATTCCGAATTAACCCGATTTAAATTTCGGTTTTTAAATTTTTCAGAAACTTCTCATCAAATTACCTCTATTCCGAATAATATATCGGAAATGACAACCTAGAAATTATGCTGATTTCATGATGAAGTAATAAGAAAAAATCAAACTTCAGAACATTATGTGGGCTACTTTTAACAACCTCTTTATATAAAGGCCTTATATCACGGTGTATTGTAAATCAACTGAGTCATGTTTAGGAGGAAGTTAAGTCTGAAAAGAGAACAATGTTATCGTTTTCAAAATATGGAACAGTCTTGATAGAATAGACAACCTTTGTTCTAGGCTTCAGCCTTTCGCTACAACCCCCTGTTTATATTAATGCATGGTTATAAAACAAGACAAAATAAGTTAATTAATGAAAACATTTTTTGTTAACTTCGTTGTGTTTACGTTGTTATTGTTGTTTTGTCAAGCAGTACACACCTTGTTTATGCAAGATTTTGAATAGCTTAAATATTTCTAAACAAACAAACACGGCTTCATTAGCAACAATTCTCATATTAATTAACTGTGTAGCAATTTCAACTGCAGAATATAATTTCTCTGACGGTTGTTAAATTAGACTATTTTTTTCCTAATTTCGGATAACGTTATCCATGAGGCATCGCCTTAGCAACTAAAGTTGTCGGGTTTTTGTTTGCAAACAAATCAAAAGTAAGAGTAGCACGATAATCGAAAGAGAGGCAACATAGCATACAAGAACAAAGCAAAACTTTAAATTTTAGAAACAAAATTTTAAATTAAAGGCATGTTGCATATCTACTCCTGAGTTTGACATTCTTGTACATCCGATAACACTTTAACGACGGTGTAGAAACGACGTAATCGAAAGCAAAAATAGGACGATTTAACGAAAAAGGTGAATGCCATGCAAAATTTAAAGAGCGTCAAAAGGACAAAATTTTGCCAGAATATACGCACATTTTAACAAAGAAAGAATGTACTTACCGAAACATTTGGCAGCTGATGAGAAAATGAACGATTAATAATCTATTTCAGATGTGTTTATATCGAAATTTTTTAAGAGCTATCACATAACACTTCACTTTATAAACAAAAACACGTGAGAACCACTTTTCTTTTATAAAAGAACACTACGCAAGAATCGAACAATTTGTTACAAAGTCACCACACATAATTTGCATAAATTAAGTTAAAACAATAGAATGTTATGAAATTTATTCGAAACAGAGATAATGAGTAAGAGATGTATTTACATGCTAATGAAGTGTTCATGAGAAGATGATTTGATTTTGAAAGACTGTTATTTTCAAATATTTACAGAAAGATACGGGAAAACCTTGACCTGAGAAAACAACATTAAATCTTCATAAAGTCTTCTATGTTTTCCTTGATTTGAGAATACATCTTTCAAAACATCCTAATTTAAAGATAACTGCCTGTGTACTGTTTGAATTACGAAATGTGGGGGCACGAAATTGCTACACCAGAAAGTTAAAATGACTGCTTTTCTGAATAGTGTCGGTTTAGTGTGGGAAAAGGACAACGTCATATGGGGGGTTCTTGTCAATACCACACGATGACGATACAAATAGGCCCTGGGTACGAGGTTGAAATAAGAGAAGCAAAGTAGAAAAAATTACAAAAGCAAAAAAACTTTTTTCTCACCCTACTACTAATTTGAGACAGACAAATTTCGATCCCTCCCCAAAACAGAAATATATTTAAGTTAATTAATGCAAGTCTTTATATTGTCCTTGACTCGTAGCGAATTATTCACTTTCTTGACAATCGAAATCATAGTTTGGGGCTATACTGTGGGGGCGCAAAAATTGCAAGTTTGTGTATTGCAAATTATGACGATTCGAATTGTGTGAAACACACTCATTGCATTGTTTTTACGTCGAACAAATATAACTTTTTCGAAACAAAATTGGAATTGAGGGGGCGTACACTTAATGATCCTATCTTTCCTCTCCTCCTCCGTCAGTATCCGTTCGGATTAGAAAACAGTGATAAAGGTGATCCCTTCAGACATATATGACAATCATTTAGATCAATGAAGAAAAACACTGGTCTGGATGATGGCCAATATGCAGTAGAGAAGATGTTTTAATTTGTTTTTTCATATCAACACACACACAAAGAATCAACCGGAGCGTTTAGCGAAAAGCTCGCAAACATAAATCTTTAGTTCTGAGAAATCAATATTTTGTATTTTGTAATTAAATCGTATATCCAGTCTGTATCTGTAATTGGTGTATGAAAGATATTTCAACGAATCACAAAGAATACTTTGCATGTATGGCTGGGAAAAAACACATTGATGACGTCAAATAAGTTGCGTAATGGCGTTTGTTCTTCGTTGTTCCTCGTTCCTTTTTTTTCAACAACACACTTCAAAGAACAGAAGATATTCTAATCACATACTCAATTAAAACAGGATGATTTTAGAAAGAGTTTTGCTTCTTGCGTCTTTTCAATATAATTTTCCATCCAAAATCCGATTTCGTGATGGATAACGAAGAAAGATAATGACAAATTTTCATGGGTGGAGGAAATGAAATCGTAGCAATTAGGGTGGTAGTAACTGGATATGGGCGTTGTTTCCTTGAAGAACGGATGTTAATCGTACACGCCCCTAAAAATTGATCACATCATTTTTGTAATACAGAACGGAACCACTTAAGATATTCTTGATAACCTCGTATGTAGATATGGCATAAATATTTGGACACTTAAAATTTCACACAACTATTCCGGCCAGTACACGTTCATTGAAACCTAAACCCCAGCTCCCCAATCTTTTTGATTTTTACGAATAAGCATAAGATCCTGGGTACAAGCTTTGTGTCATCTGATGATAACCTGTCTTAATCGTGTTTATCTGTTTACTTGTTTATTTACATTAAGTGATTCTCTCCTGAACCATTGTTTGATTTCGTCTGATTTGACGAATACTACAAAAAAATGTTTAGTAATCGGTAAAGGAGTAGCGGATGTTGCATACTATACGCAGCCATACACAGAGCACTGACGTCAGTATGAAGCATTTCGTAATACACAGTGCAAAACGTGGACGTATGGTTTTCGAACAATGGTGAGAAAAAAAGAAACGCAAAAAGCAGAATGATTACGATACTTAGATTATCGAGTTTTGAGGAGAGATAACATCAGGTAAAAAGCTGAAAACTTTAATAGCCATAAAAACGAGCGTACGAATAAAAACATGTGTTGAACGCGAACAGTTCTTCGAATCAAGTTTCATGTCTTATAAAGATGCTGTGGATTATTTCTTGGTTCCAAAAATCAGTGTAAAATAACGATAAGTAAAAATCCTTATGTAACAAACAACGCCTTGTAGCCTTGATGATGGTGTAAGACACCGAAAAGCTTCGGCTACTTTTAACATAGAAATAAATTGTTGTTCTTACATACTTAAAAATCCTTACTTCGTATAGTTTTGGTGAATTATAGTTCCTTTCTAAATGCCTGAGCTGATGAGTGATTAGATGATTAGATTGGTAAATCCCTTATTTAGCTATCCAAAGCTATCCAAAGCTACGCAAAGGATCTTGAAGGAAAAGTTTCAAATATTCTTATTACCATATAAGGAGATACAAACTCCAGAATAACGAATTATTATTCACGCCATTTATCATCAATATTTTGCGATAAGGCATGAAAAAACCCCGAATACTTGTTAAAAATCAAGCAAGAGTCGCAGCAATGACAAAATGACTCATTTCTGTACAAATGATCACACTGCCCCTATGAAACTTCACGCTGTAGGTTTCACTGCAAAATTGGGAAAGTGTGAGATATCACAATATGTAAACGAGTAAACCACGCGACTTAGACGCGAAACACATGAAATAAAATAAAAATAATGTTTTTCAAGATGGTAGAAGTAAAATGAAATTTTATTATTTCATCGGATGGGATATATTACAGTCATTCAATTGTTTTATGTTTATAATAGCATCTCTTAAAATTCAGACATCCATCTTTCATTAATCATTAAAACTATATCCTAAGCTTATCGAAAACGCTTACAATTCTACATAATAGGAGAATGGCATAAATTAAGTGAGAAACCCATATAACTTTAATAGCGAAAAGTCGATGAGTCGGAGGTCAAAGCAAAGCAAGCAATAGACATATAGAAAATGAGTGAGGCGAAACGGAACGTTTTTGATGACGCAATAATAATGACCTTTAGTTTTAAAAAAAATAGATTCATATAGACTCGGTTTACCACTACTGTTAAAGACTGTCCTAGTTTCCAGGAATTTCGATTTTCTTTAACTGTCCATGCTAAAAAATGGAATCGAAATTTTCTTTAGAATATAAAAGATGATGATGAACTGTTGATGTCAGCAAAAAATGGATTTGGAAGCTGACAAATATCAAAATAGGTAAACAATAGAGATAAACCGATGATACCCTCTAAACCGATGACGCTCTCTAAACCGATGATACCCTCTAAACCGATGATACTCTCTAAACCGATGATACTCTCTAAACCGATGATACCCTCTAAACCGATGATACCTTCTAAACCGATGATACCCTCTAAACCGATGATACTCTCTAAACCGATGATGCCCTCTAAACCGATGATACCCTCTAAACCGATGATGCCCTCTAAACCGATGACACCCTCTAAACCGATGATACCCTCTAGCAAACAATTGAATTTCGTTTTCTCACGATCTTCATAACAGTTCATCGTTATGTTAAGCCATGAAATGGATAGAGGAGATGTTATGAAATGTGATCACTCATGAAAGGTCAAAGATTGTCATTTATTTCTCACGTTTATATTTTCACTTGTATTTCTTGCTAACCTAGTGAGCAAATATGTTTAAAAATCACTGCGAGCGAGTGCATTTTTAAAGAAATATTCACACTATTTTATTAAAAATGCTCTTCATCGCAGTGACCATTTTTCCCACTTCGTAGTATTCTATCCCACCTTTTAATCTCCACCAGATGTGTTTTTTTGCACTCATTTTGGTGTTTGCCATATACAGTGTTTTGTAAACGACTAGCATATCATCTGATATCCATCAGTCCACCTATTTCTCAATATTTTCCTTAAAACTAAAAAGGAAGCCGGGAATCTACGTTTGTATATATTAAGCAAGAAGGGATTAGTTTGTTGGTTTTCATATCAAATATTGTTGTTGTTTTGTGCAAAAAATAATCTATTATTATGGATAATGATGGATCTATTTTGATGCGCGGTTCTCACTTCGATTTCGTAATTCGATCAGGAAATGTTATTTGGCAAACGAACAACAACGAAAGACAACAGATTCAATACGATATGTTGTTTTTTCCGATTTTTGTAACAAAAGGATCAAAAACCTCCTCACATACAGAACAACTTTGAACAGACACTTCACGTCATTGTTTTGATAAATATACAAATACAGCAAACTACCTCATCCTCTTATTTGCACAAAAATGTAAATTAACGGTAATCAAGATCAGACCATACTAATTGGAATATAGAATCTTTCAGAGAGAAATATATTGTAAACAAGAAAGAAAAAAAACAACAAAATTAGCGAGAAAACTCTGGTCGAAAATCATGTTCAATAAAAAAAATCATTAAAAAAATGAACTTCCCACTAACGGAGAACACCGACCGTGAAAAGCAACATCGTACCCAGGGTTTCTTGCCTTTTCGATATACGCCGCCGTCCGTATATCGAAAAGGCAAGAAACCCTGGGTACGAGGTTGCGTGGAAAGATATGTTTCATTTCCTTCATTTCCTTTATCTTCAAAGTTCTACCCATACAGTATAAACTCGTACCTAGGGCCTAAGCTGGCTTCAATTCACTTATCAACAAAACAACAAAATCCTGGCTTCGAGTTTGCACAAGGAAAGTTTCAATTTAGAGAGTATCCTTAACTAAAGGATTGATGATTTTTCCGTCAATAAAAATGACAGTTTTTTACTTGATGTTCCAGAAAAATTTCCAGACTACCACCTTTTGGTATTTATGAGATGAGCTGGATGCTCAATGACAGGTAAAGGTATCATTATAAAATGCTGTTTCTATCTAAACTTCTGTGATCAGCTTAATTAGGCACGCGCTTCGCTCATATTAATTAATGAATGACATTCATGATTGATATATAATTACAGAATGTCTGACAATCCATCTTCTAATTAAAATTGGATTGGTCAACAATTAGGGAAGAGTGATCCAATTAAGTAATTATAAGAAAATACACAATGATCATTTTTTTGCTGTGAACTCTATTACACCAGTTAAATAGAAATAACTATGATTTTCCTACTTATACGGGGGACAATTTTCCGCGGGGAAAATGTCCGGGGGATAGTGCTCCAGGGCCAATTTACTAGGGGGCAATCATCCAGGGAATTGTCCTGTCACTGGATTTTTTCGCCTTTCTTTTCTTTGTTGAGTTTCTTTTCTTGTAGATATTGTCATACAAAATTCTTTTTAACTCTATAATATCCTTATGGTGATTTACTGCTTTCTATAAAATAGGAATCCATAGAGGTCCCTATATAAACCTCAGTCTAGCAAAATTCCCTGATCACGTGGCTGATATTTCTACAGTTGTTCTTGAAGTAAAGTAGAGTGAAGAAAAGGTTCGTCGAAAGAAAAGTTGGATTAAAGGAATAAACCAACTCAATCTCATCGACTTTGAAAAATGATAGTGAATTGAAATATTCGAAATGTTAGAAGATTGTCGATCCCAAGCTCCTCAACTCATGTTAGAAGAAAATAGACCATTTTAAAGAATGACAATAAACCTCGAACCCAGGGTGTTTTGCCTTTTTGATATACGAACATCTGCGCCCTGGGTTCGAGGTTGGATGTTAGTAGCTACACTATCGTAACACCATAAGTAGTTCCTGTGTGACATGTATTTTAGGAAAAAACAGAATTATGGGGTAGCATCTGTGTAGCCGAGAAAGTCGGCTGGGCCTTCTTTTCCGCCCTGAGCCATCTTTTCCACCACCAATTTCATATAGAAAAAGTTTGAGTGAAGTAAATGAGTGGCGTTGACGAGTGGCATAAGAATCATTAACAAGCAACTTAATGTTTTATGAACAGTACTGACTGGTAGCCTTGTGGTAGAGTGCTTGCTTCCTGTTTGGGAGGTCGCAGGTTCAATCCCCGACCGAGTTATTCCTCTTTGTTTAACACTGAAGACAGTAGGAATGATGTCCAGGATGGGTGTTTAGTTGAGCTGTTCCTGTCATTATAGCTTCCGTAGGCCAAATAGGGACTTCATTCGCAGGACCCTCGTTGATAACAGTACCTTAACGAACATAAATGAATAAATATGTAGAACAACCTCCTAAAACATTATCACCTCCCTGATTCATGCCTGCAAGTATATTGCCTCGAGCTCGTATATATATACATCGCCTTCAGGTTAGGCTGTCCAAATGTACACCGTTATATTGTTAATAGACCTACTATAATTTATATCACTTGATGATCACTATGGGACACTGTAGTTCATCAAAATAAGATATGTATGGACACACGAGTAAATAAGATATGCATGGACACACGAGTAAATAAGATATGTATGGACACACGAGTAAAAAGGATAAGATTGGACACACGAGTAAAAAGGATAAGTATGGACACACGAGTAAAAAAGATATGTATGAACAAAGCGAATCGTATTAATATGAGGTTGTTTCACATCATTGTTATTGTAAAAAATGGTAGATGTTTTTTTTATATGTTATCCGTCATAGCCATTTTATTATTCGAATGACTAATGTCTCGATGGCTTTCAATCAGAGAATGCTGGAATTACCAGTTTGAAACAATATCTGTCTTGCTTGTCATTTTATCTTCTTTGCTTGTAATCATTTTGGATTACATCCTGAGACTAAATTTGAACCAATCGGATATGAACAAATCAGACAGCATTAACATTCAATTATGTCAGCATGTCATTCCCAATCTCGTTCTCAGGGCTTCTTGCCTTTCTGACGACAAGGGTAAAAATCCCTGGGAACGAGGTTGTGTCATTCCTTAATGTTAAAAGTCACGAAAACCATTGCCAGACTTGAGGTTTACATAATAATTGCTATACAAAGAAGACCGCTATAACGTTTGCATTTATAATGATTTGCGGTTTATGGTAATAAACAGGATAACTCACGTGTTGCCAAGTGACGCAAAGGATTCCAAAATTAGAAATAATAGAACACCTTAATAACGCTATAAAAACAAAATGGACGTTAGAGAGGAGTCGTCTTTTTATTGATAAATCACTTTTAAGGCATCATTTTATCACAAGTCATTAGTAAGAATTGGATTTAGAATTTATTCATTTAACGTGATTGAACTAAGAGACTGATCATATGGAGTTTTTTGTTTTCCATCAGGGCAGCATGAAAATTGCCCTGTCCGGATAAAAAGTTTCATATGATCAAGCCTCTAGCATTGAACTAGAACTGGTGAAATATCTATCTAAAAGCTTGATTATCTAAATCGATTTCAGTACAACTTCGTAATGCAAACCACAAACTCTGTCCTTTGTGTCTAGAACTTTCTATGATCATTCCGACAAAAGATAAGTTGGAAAGTCAGTTATTTGAGGGAGATACAATATTGAAGATATTAAGATATCCTTAACGGTTGCTTCTCGCACACCATGGGACATTACAGTTCCGTACCTGCCATCACGATTATAACATTTCCCCGTTATGAAATTTAGTAAAATAAAACCTATCGTTATGTTGCCATTATGAAAACTGGATTCAAATTTGATAAGTTGATAAGTCGTATAAGGATGAATTGACATGATTCACTTGAAACACACAACACAAAATTTCGAGGGAATTTAACATCGGGAGACTTTCTACCCACGAAAAACTTAGGTCATAAAATAATAGTTTGGATACGAGGCTGTCAGCATATTGCCTTTCCTTGGGAAGGCATTTTATAAAACCATCTATGTTATTGTGTCAACACATTGTCTAGATATGAGCAGGTGTAAGATGTTGAAATAAATATCTTTAAAATATGTATTATGCTACTTATAGGTGCGGTGAAGCTATTTATAGGATCACCTACACACTTGTTGTTGTTTATGTTTTGAGAAGAAACCACATAACCATGACAACACACCATAACATTCTCAAGAGGATAAGATAAACACAACAGAACTTTCGATGTTTATCTCTAAAATAGAAGGCTGGGTGGGTGGATGGGCTGACTTATTAGGGCCAAGAAAATTTCCTATAATTTTAAATAAAACATTTTCAAAAAACCTCCATAACGTTTTTCTTTTATGGTTATATTACTAACACTCTCCTACACAAATTGCAACTAACCTCTATATCTACCGCTGTAGGTTTTGAACGAAAATGATGGAAGTCAAAGCTGTGTAGGCACAAGAAAGAAATATATGTGTCTTTAAAAGTGTAAAAGTGTTAGATATTTACAGAGAACGATTTGTCGAGAATATTTTTTCTAACTCTTATTTCTTACTATTTGTATGTCTCATCGGTAACAATTTTTTCAGTACAAATTTTGGCCGGACAAAATTTTTCGTCGGTAAAAAATTTTCGCCATGTGGCCAAAAATTCGTCGTTTTCGTCCGATGAATAATTGATGAAAAATTTCTTTATTGTTTGCTTTTTGTTTTTTGTTTATTTACTCGATTTGATTATTAACAAAATAAATGGGAAAGTGTTTTTTAAGAAAATATTTGAATAACTTTCATTTCGTTATTTGCAAGAATTTGTCTTTATACCCAACCCATTAGGCCCTGACAGCTAGTATCGAGGTGTCCTGCCTGCCTGGGGTGAGCCTTCCAAATTAATCCACCAAAACCAACAATGTACGTAAAAGTTCAGAAAAGGCTTATTTGATTTCTTGCACCAACCCTGTTACAATTCTACAAAAAGGAAGGGGCAGACTGCAACCTCGAACCCAGGGTCTCTTGCCTTTTCGATATACGGATGGCGGCAAAGAAGACCCTGGCCGAACGCTACTGAATTAACGAATTCTATTGGCTGAAAATATTACAACGACCGCGGGATTTTCGAGCAAAAAGAAGAAATCATCCGAATAACTGCTGAGGAAGATAAGAATTAGAGTCTGAAAATTTAATTATTCAAAATAACATTATTTTAGCTATCATTTCATTTCACAAAGCACCGGTATGGTAGCATTATGTATTTACAATGAGAAAGGCCAACAACAAAAAGTTCTTACAATAATCAACAAGTGAACAAGATAAATTTTCATGCTCTTTTGACTGATAAAACAACAGAATAGTGATGAATTGGCAGTCTGTTTTAGAAGAATATAGTTTCTAAGAACTTTAATTGTAGGATCGCACACATGTGCTAAAATTTAAGAGCATATTCAGAGATATGAGGATGAGCATCTTCAATCATTTCTGGGAGGAAAAAAGGTTTTGACACAATTTTTGAATATTATCAACAATAAAACTACAGAAATCACAAATACATACAATTACATAGGTGAAACATTATTTGTTGATCACAGATTGACCTATATTTCCATATTAAATATCCCATATTTCCATATTTAATATACCCATTAGGCCCTGACAGCTAGTATCGAGGTGTCCTGCCTGCCTGGGGTGAGCTTTCCAAATTAATCCACCAAAACCAACAATGTACGTAAAAGTTCAGAAAAGGCTTATTTGATTTCTTGCACCAACCCTGTTACAATTCTACAAAAAGGAAGGGACAGACTGGATAAAAATTGCCTCGATTGTTTTTACGGCAGTTAGGCATCCGATTTTACGTCAATATGCAAAAGAGATATAAAACAGAAAATGATTAAAATGGTTGAAATGTTTCGTCGGTTAAAAATATTGGTCGGTACAAATTTTCGTTAACTCGCCAAAAATTCGTCGTTTTCGGCCACGTAACAATCTAAATCGGATTCATATTCAGAATAATTAACTAGAAGAAATTAAAAAAAATTTTTCGATTTGGACATTGAGATGAAAACGAGTGTGTTTCTAACACGAGATAACACCCACCATAACAATTTTTATAATTTCAAATATTTCTATTTTGAGAGTAGCACTCGAGAAAACTTATTGCTTTCACTTATACAAGAGATGGTTACTAAGTTATGTTAAAACTTGTTCATGAAAAAGATTGTCAGGGTTGGAAATAGCTGCCGGACAACGGTGATTTCCGAGAGCTTTCCAGAAACTGCCGGCATAAAATCCTCAACAAATATAGAAATGTCCGACAGAAAAGTACTCTATTATGCTTATTTTTTGGTGGGCAACAGGGTATTTAGGCATTTCATTAAAAAAGTCCGACAGCTCAGAATTTCCTTATTTCCATCCCTGGTAGGCATTTACCAAATCAACTAGACTGTTAATTTTGATTTCTAGAAATTCATTGTAAAACTAGCTGTTTTGGATTGTTTTAGAACGTGATACTAGTTGACGTCAACCCACTCAACAAAAGTTTCTTATGAAAATGTTAACACTGAATGTGATCTTGATGTGGTCCGTGATGCACGAACGTAAAACAATAAGCACAGATGGAGTTTGATCAGAGAAAAATTACACGAAGATCATTGCAAATATTTTCACGTCTTATTAAAAATGTGTAAGAAACTAATATACAAAAGGACAAGTGGAGTGGAGGTTGTTTTGTTTTGGAGGGGGGCGGGGGGTCTTCTCAAACGATGACGTCAACTGAGGGGGAGGGGGCAACGCAAAGTTGACGCAGGTTGACAGAGGGGGGAGGGGGGGGGGGGGGGTCAAAAATCTTGGAAAAATGGTTGACGTCATGGTGAACAATCCCTTACTTAAGAATGCAGGAGTTTTCATAATTACAGGTCGTTAGGTCCCTGATTGTGGATTTATGGTTTTGGAAAGTATCACTGCTATGTATTCAAATATAAATATATAAAACAAATAATAAGTATCATAAATATGTTTTTATAACATGATTATGATAAAATTGTTTTCCCAGATTTGATTTTTTTGTAATACAGATATTTGTGTCTTGGCAAGAACAAAGAGGTAGAAAGTGCTCAATACCACAAGTAGAGCATAATATTAAAATATATTTTTTAACAACCTCGAACCCAGGGTCTCTTGCCTTTTCGATATACGGATAGCGGCAAACAAGACCCTGGCGAACGCTACCGAATTAACAAATTCTATTGGCTGAAAATATTACAACGACCGCATGATTTTCGAGCAAAAAGAAGAAATCATCCGAGTTACTACTGAGGAAGATAAGAATTGGAGTCTAAAAATTTAATTATTCAAAATAACATTATTTTAGCTATCATTTCAATTCAAAAAGCACTGGTATGGTGACATTATGTATTTACAATGAGAAAGGCTAACAACAAAAAATTCTTAAAATAATCAACAAGTGAACAAGATAAATTTTCATGCTCTTTTGACTGATAAAACAGAAAAGTGATGAATTATGGCAGTCTTTTTTAGAAGAACATAGTTTCTAAGAACTTTAATTGTAGGCTCACACACATGTGCTAAAATTTAAGAGCATAATTTAGAAATATGAGGATGACCATCTTCAATCATTTCTGGGAAGAAAACATTAATTTTTTTTATGACACGATTTTTGAATATTATCAACAATAAAACTACAGAAATCACAAATACATACAAATACATAGTTGAAACATTATTTATTAATCACAGATTGACCTATATTTCCATATTTAAATATCATAGAATTATTAAATTTATATAGCTAATTTCCATTCACTCAGATTCCTCATTAGAATTTAGTGGCTTCAGTTGATGAATATAAATTACAACGTTTCTGAAGCAAAATTGTTCAATATGTGGGTCTAAACAAAACGTTGCAATCCAGAAATAAGATCAAAAACTAAAACAAGCATGTGCACATACAAAGAATGAAAATGTAATCTAATTTTTACTTTACAGTATATCACAATTTGTAGGATTTTCATAAAAAGGTATACATTGACTTAAGAATTCTAAATCTTAAGCTGTATATATATCGTTTAGCAAAATACATAAAAAGATAAAGGTAAATTTTACGCTTAACAACAATACAGCGTTTACTCAAAACTAAACCATCTGCCATAATGGATTCAAGATCCCATGTAATGATTTAAAACTATTATACGTCACATAGCTTGGTTATAAAAATCCTGCATATTGTCAGAGAGAAGAATGGACTGACAAGAACGACTGAGATGATTTAAGGGAAGATAGCAATCTAAAAAGCAATTTCCCTGAAATTTGAAATATCAGTATTCATACAGAATACCATCCTGTTTTCGATCACATAGTAACCTTGAAACTATCAACAAATTTCACTCAACATATGTTAAAATCTGGTTCAAATCCTGACAGGATCCTACACAAGATCCTACAAGAATTCATAATAAAAATACTTCTTTTTCAGCACACATAATAAGGGTAGTTAACACATACAACAAACATCATTTTTAAGAATACTAATAAGTATATATTGACACTTGGCACTTGAGAAAGACTTCATAGGTTAAAGAAGTGTGAAAATTTTGTTGTGCTTTTCTGTCTTCATTTGTGACAAACGTATACTTGATAATAGATGAGTTTCTAAGTGACGTGATGTTTATAAACATTAGTGTTTTTTGCTCGATAATTGCTGTGAGTTTCAACATAAATGCTTAATAGATCAAGTCAATTTCCTACCAATATGCGCACGCATCTTGGTTGGCAATTAGATGCTCTCTGCACACTGTCGGTTAAACCGGTTCTCAGGAGGCGTTTTTAAGACAAAAAAAAATTATTAAAAATAATACTCATTAGCACTCGAAATTTTTTTTGTGTGAAGTTTATTAAATTTTTAGTTTAAACAGATCTTTAACTGGTAATTAACATCAGAAACTCATCTATACTTAGGTCACTTACAAGAAGAAGTTATAGAGCTTTTTCGAAATAGACATACATCTACTGACCAGTGAACTTTGCAAATTTTGATATAAATAACAATGTTGAATCATTTAATATATTTGAATAAGTTCTTCATCCCAAACATTATTTCATGAGAATCTTCTCTCACCACTGCACTGTTGTATTATTGTTGTTTATGTATTATCTTCATGGTTTGTTTTTACTTTTTGTGTGCCTTTATTGGCTATTTATATTTTCTTTTGTGGAAGATTGAACCTCAATACACTCAAGTTTTAATTTTCTGCTTCTGCTTCTGGATGTGTCTCCAAAATATAAACCACAGCTCGTTACAAAGACAAAATCCACACAACACCACACGAATTTTGCAATCTCCCTTTTATCATTCAAGGTTTTCGAATGTAATAACCTTGATAACGAATAAAATCTTTATCAATCAGAAACACCGTCTTTCCAGAATGCTGTTGAAGTCAGTCTTGTAAACAACTAAGTTTTGCAGAAATGAGCTCGAGTGAACTCGACGAACTATATTTGGTCTCTATATTGGTTGCAATGTGACTATATAAAAAACTGAATGCACGAGACAAAATTTCTTCGGGCCACCTCTTATAAAAATTACACAGATTTTGTGTAATTTTCATGTCACGTGACCAGCGTTCGCCAGGGTCTTCTTTGCCGCTATCCGTATATCGAAAAGGCAAGAGACCCTGGGTTCGAGGTTGATTTTTTAAAAATCAGGCAACAAACATTACTGCCAGTTTCATGCTTACAAGCGATCCTCAGAGGATCAAAAAGTAACTATAATTCGCCGTCCGGGAATGCTGTTAGATAGTAGCATTAGCAACTACCGAGAAAAAAAATCCTTTGCTTCCATAGAATAATAAAATGTTTTCACGAACAAAACAATGCTGAGAGTATCCTATCCTAATAATTTATATCATTTGCATTGTTGTACTCATGTATGTAGGAGATAATTACAACGCTAACCCTAACCCTGATCCTAACCCTAACAATAACAAAGAAAACCTAACAAGTCATAGGCGTAAACCACAACTCCTACTACTCCTGTTACTACTCCGGTCGTAATGGCAGTTAAATCAACGCTTTATAGTTTGTGAAAGTTATGTCTGTTTGTTACTTTTTGGCTCTTAGAATTTAGATATAAAAATCTTAGCTGCCCATTGCTACAGTTCACGCATTATGTATATTTCTTTTCTTTATAACAAATACCTTTTGGTGTTTTTTAGTTCGGCCTAATTTACACTTTTGAATCATGTTTCAAAAAAATATGTAATATTAATTTTTCGTCAGTGTAACTTAGGCCTAGAAGATAGTACAGCAAAGTTTTACGCGGAATAACATTTCACAGGAATAAGATTGGATCTATTTGCTTGTTATGTATTGTAAAATATGGCTGTGATTTCGAACTCAGTAACATTGGAACTTCATCTTCATCTTCACTTTCTACAAGAACTTCTGAGTGTCGTAGTGATTCGCTCTGATTATTTTGTATTGAATCAGGGCTTATCCTCAGTCTATTGACGAGTCGGTCCAAGTTTTTTGAATGTGTTATGTTCTTGTAACATTCAGTGTACGCATTTATCCATAAGGAAAAACAAATCAACCCTTTAACTCGGTAGAAGCAGTCGTATGTATCTGTATGGATGTATTCATATCGGGTATTTAGCGCTGTAATTAGTTTTTCGAACGATTCTCGAATTGAATCAGACAAAAAGAATATTTTTTGATATATTTCCCTTTCGTTCCTTAAGGGGGTTTACAGGTAAAGATTCTTGAAAACTTTTTGTTTAAAGCCGGTGTTTTCAGGCTTTAAATATAAATCGCACATCAAAAAGTGTAGCTTCAGTGCATCAACTCATTAATTATTCATGACAAAAAAATTGGTGGAAAATCAAATCGATTTGATTTTTTCGCCAATTTTTCTATCCAAATTACAGCAGGTGTAAATGATCCAAAAACTTTACAAATTTCAAAAACTTAACAAAACGTTTTAATACAAAAAGAAAAATTGAAGGCATTAAAGTTGACGCTGGTTGACGAGGGAGGGGGGGAGGGGATGTGATACTAGTTGACGTCAACCCACACAATTTTGCAGAACCTTGATTTTTCTAATTAAGTAAAAGTTTCTTACGAAAATGTTAACACTGAATGTGATCTTGATGTGGTCCGTGATGCACGAACGTAAAACAATAAGCACAGATGGAGTTTGATCAGAGAAAAATTACACGAAGATCATTTCAAATATTTTCACGTCTTATTAAAAATGCGTAAGAAACTAACATTAGGTCGTTTCATACCGCGCAGGTCTGGGCACGAGTGTTTCGCTTGTAGGGACAAATGAAAAATAAATGGCGGCTTGAAGTGAAAATACATGTGCGAAAACTTCAAGATTGAAAATTCAAAACAAGATTGTATGGAATGGCTCGTGGATTACCTACGTCAAGTAATTTGAAAGAACTGCAAATAAGAGTCAATCGCTTCAAACTCTATCCGTCGTTAGCTGAGAAGTTAAGATTAAAAACGGAGAAGAATTTTATTTTTGGTACCTATCTTGATCCTGCAAAAATCCCCCCTTTTTCTGGTCCATGGTTATCCAATGAAGAACATTATCCTTCAGTAACACCTTCAATTATCAAAAAATATATATCAATTAAGCGAGAAGGTAGTATAGGGCAACAACAAAAAGGATATGCTATGCTTGTCAGCAGAAAAATTGTTTCAGTTAAAACGCTCCATGAAAATAACAATACATATGTCAAAGCAATGATAAAAAAAGTCTTATGGTGAGCAAACAAGACCAGCAACAATATTATTCAAAAATAACACCCCAACTAAAGCTTATTGTGAATGTCCTGTTGCAACTAGTGGTTTATGCTGTCATATTATTTCTATTTTACTTTACTTGAAACACTATCAATCAACAAAAGAAAAAATTTTATCCTTGACCTGCACTCAACAACTACAAAAATGGCACCGAAGAACAACAAAAGGCTCCATTCCCATGATCCCTCTCAGAAATATTAAACTAAAATCAGCTTTACTCAAGAAAAAAGAAAGTGCAGCTGATATTGTACCAGCTGATTCTGATATATAAATCAAAAAGTAAAAGAGACGTTTTAGACATAAAAAATATAATAAAAGAAAAAATAAAATTAGTTAAAACACCCTTTGAAGAACATTGCTACAAAGTATTGTCGAAATCATCTGTTGGCAAGGACACTTCTTTGATGGGTCATCTTAATTTCAGATATACTACTCTTACAGCCAATGCTTTAGCTGACCATAATTACTGTTCAGAAAATCTTACTTTCGACATTATTATTATTACACCAGATCCAAAGAAACTGGAGCTTATTAACAAAAATATAAGTCGCATCATTAAAACTAAACAAAATATTCCTACTCCTATTCCTAAAATAAATAATAATACAGAAATTAATAATATTGAACTTCAATTCTTATACGATGACATTGAGCGTCAAATAACTACATACCAATAAAAAATCCTACATATCAATCTTACCAATTTTCAAGCATCAAAACCTAATACTAATATATAATTAAGTAGAAGTTCAACAAAATACTAACAATTGGCAACAACTACGAAAGAAAAAAGTGACGGGGAGTCGATTGCCAGTTTATTTTTTATTTTTAAGGCTTTATTTTCAGAAGACAGTTGAAGATTCTTTGCATTAACTTGTGCAAGTTCATTTTTTAATTTTTCATTTTCTGCAGTTAGTTTCTTTATATTTGCGGATAGAAATCTTTTCGACATTAAATGCTTTCCAGTTAAATGAGGAGTAGTAGAAATTCTTTTCGTAGGTGATCTTCTTTTTGATGAAGTATGTTGAACCGTTGAAGGATTGGAACAAGATGAAGAATAACGAATAGCTGCTAGTTTACTTTTCAATTTTTTGACTTTTGATTTTTCAGCAGAGGTGGGATATTTTATTTTCAATCTGTTCTTTGCTTTTTAGTATTTTTGACGGATAATAATGATTTGTGATGGTGGAACAGTTACTATAGGCAAATCATGAATGCTTTGTTTTTCTTGCTCAACCCAATGTTGACAGCAAATATGACCACTTTTCCAATTAATTCCGTCTGTTTTTAAAATTTTTTTGTATGCTTTTTGGGAATTTTCGTCTCTTGGCAAGCTATAAAACTTGAGAGGCTTTCCATCATCTCCTTTCGTTCGATAATTATTGTAACACAATGATGACGAGCAAAACCACTTCACCAATTTGTTTATCGATCGTGTGTTCAGGAACAAATAACAAATTATCAATCTGTAATAGATAATTCTTCCAACAGTAAATAATTCTTCCAACAATATTACGTGGAAAACCAGAAACAAGTGTACATAAAACAGGTCAAACTGAAAAGTTTACTATGCCTAGAGCTACCATTTTTTTCATTTGTCCCTACAAGCAAAACATTAGTGCCTAGACCTGCGCGGTATGAAACGACGTAATACAAAAGGACAAGTGGGGTGGATGGAGGTTGTTTTGGTTTTTTTTGGTTTTGTTTTTTTTGTTTTTTTTGTTTTTTTTTTTTTTTGGGGGGGGGGGGGGGGGGGGGGGGGGGTCTTCTCAAACGATGACGTCAACTGAGGGGGAGGGGGCAACGCAAAGTTGACGCAGGTTGACAGAGGGGGGAGGGGGGGATGGTCAAAAATCTTGAAAAAATGGTTGACGTCATTTGTGAACAATCGTAATACTATCAATTTGATGGCAAATCAAACACTTAGAATAATCCACAGTTGCATATCTTTTACGTTTCGGATTTTCTTGGTCCTCCATTTCATTCATATTTCATAGTTCAATCAAAAATACAGCATGCTAAATCATGTTATAGCATATAAATACGAAAAGAGAATAATATCGATGTACTTTCTTTTGTTCCATACGCAAGGCAATGGTTTCAAAATTGAATCCATTATCACACTCGATATATTTATCAGCTGACTAGCATTACCCCCGGTTTGAGTAAAATATTAATTGGTCATAACTTTTTATTGGCTTATTTTTAAGTTAAGGTTTTTATACAATTTTTCATCTATTTTTAAAGTTCTTTTTGATGGTGGGAAAAAATTGATATTTTTTGAAAAATTTTTTGCTTCTACGGCAGTCGATGACGTCATGTCACGTGACATTGGAGGTGATCCAAAAGTGACACCTAGATGGATTTTGATCCTGTAAGCGTAAAGAACCCAAATCAACAAAATGTTTGCTATTAACATGCTTCTGCACACGAAAATCTTTTTTGGTACATAGTGGCCCACACTATTGCGAGATTGTTTTGCAATGATGCTATCGCTTTGCACCATATGGTTCTGGTCTTGTAATTACAGTTTTCTTGTGAGATAATCCCCACCAGAGACCCAATTTTTTATTTTTTTTTACTTTGTTTGAACGTTTATTTATAATAAACAGCTGCTCGTTCCCATACCATTTCCGAATTGTTGTTTTTCTGCTGACATTACCATAGTGCAACCTTCAGCTCTCCGTAGTCAATGATCTTTGAAAATATTTTCTCATGTTGTCAGTATGAAGGAGGAGCGGAACTTTTAGTTTTCGTTTAAAGATTTGCACTCTAGTGTAGTGTTTGTGGATGAATTGACTAAGATCAATGCGATTAATTAATTAGGTGTAGATAAAATTCTCGTAAATCTTGTTCTTTATTTTTGTTATTGGTATAAGTTTGTACAAATCATAAAATATGGGTGTTGTTCTTTTAGTTTTGCTTGTCATGCATAACAAAATTGTTGATTTGGTAAATAGTGAAACTTTTCAGATCGTCAAAGTATGACGTAGTGTTGGTATAGTGTTTTTTAAAGTGCTTAACGTGCATTGCATTTGAAGGTAATAATATGATGTAAATGAGGTATGACATTGGACAGTTGCAAACTTGGATTCCTGGCAAAACATAATTAGTTGCAATTACTCAATCCCATTGAACATTAAAATTAAATATAGTAATTCAAAATAATGCCAAATTTATGATATACAGTGTGTCTTCAAAAAAATATCATCAAACTTTGAATGTGAATAACTTTTTATTTGTTGTTGTAATTTGGTTTATTTTTGTATCACTCGATAGGAAATTTTCTAAATTTTTTAAAAAATTAAAGTTTTGGAAAGTGGGAAAAATCAGGGAAGAAGAAAAATCAATTTTTATTAACGATTCGCACTATTAACTTGATTTAAAAGTCCAAAAAAAAAGTTAAATTTATTACAACACCAATTAAAAAGTTATTCACATCCTAAGTTTGACAAAATGTCAAAATGTCAAAATATTGCCTCAACACCAGATATCCATAATGTAAAGTTCACTGTTACTGATCATTAGTTGCGCTTAGGGCCTGATCACATCAGGTGAGTTGACCCGGATTGGGCTGTAGAGTAGAGTTTTTAGAGTTATAGCAAGCTCACCTT
Organism: Turritopsis dohrnii; assembly: GCA_027922465.2. Lineage (NCBI taxonomy): Eukaryota > Metazoa > Cnidaria > Hydrozoa > Anthoathecata > Oceaniidae > Turritopsis > Turritopsis dohrnii. The sequence goes on along the minus strand of BQMF02000643.1, from coordinate 119,671 downwards.
TTTTAAGGAAGTCTATTAAAACGTTGATCGTCATTACATGGGAAAAGTTGACCCAGGTCAACTCGCTTCGCCGAGTCAACCCGTTTTCACAAACCGGGGCAGAAAACCAACCCGGGTTGACCCATGTTGAGACTTTACCTGGTCACTCTTTTTCATACAAGCGCAGGTTGCATGAAATGCGCCAATTCAGCTCAACCTCATATAATCAGGCTCTTTGAGGTTCAAATCTGTTCTTCATGACTGTTTCTGTAAACTCGTACGTGCTGGGAACTGTTTGTTACTTGCATGCATCATCATTCGACGAAATTCCTCTCGTGTGTTTTTCTGAGGCTTGAAGAAGATGATGTAAACTTTACCACCAAATGTCAACAGAACCTGAACAATATTCACCAATAATACAGAAATCATAATCGCTGATATCTTCTCACTGAGGTCGGCTGGAGAATAACTGATTAGCAGCGCCACAGCAAGAATGAGTGCCGTCAAAAACAGCGCATACGTCGTCGATTTGGATTCGTTGAAATATTTCGGCAGTCTTCGTGATCGAAAGGCTTGTACTAAACAGAACAGTGATAGAACAAGCACGAACGCCAGTTGGATCCTTATATGAGATTGATTTGTACAGAAGTGTGCGCGCGTCACTTCCTCCCTGTCCATAACCTCCTTGACATCAGGTAGAGATTCGAAGAAAGATACACCACAAAGGAGAAATTGTACGATGATCAATAAACAGATGATAAACTTTTCCACGGTTTTTGTGATTAGTATAGCTGTCTTTGTTCGGACAAGTTGCGCGTTGAACGCGTATAACACTCTTTGCGTTTTCGTTATATGAATTGATAAAATTATGGTCAAAAAAAATCCTAAAGAAAACGGCTGAACGATGCAAATGTATTGACGAGAACGCTGTAAAAACATTAACGGCACACCGGCAAACAGGATAAAATGTGACATCAATTGAATCAACGAAAATTCTTGGTTAGATGACTTGACGATGGGTGTATTTTTAAATCTCTTGAACGTTACAAAAGTACCAATGCAAAATATTATACCGATGCTTGATAAAGTGATGGATAGGATCGACATTATCATATTCGGCATGATATAAATGTTTTCAAAAGGATCATAACACGCACTTTTGTTTGTGTTCGACCATGTGTCAGTTGGACATCTTTTACATGGTTCTGTGTTAAACCCAACTTTGATATAATGCAACGGACATTCTACGCAACGCCATTTGTAGTACTCCATCCTATCTTGCTCGCTTTTGAAGATTTGGTGTTTTGGATGGAAACCGCTTGAGCATGGTATGATCTGGCAAGCATTTAATTGTTTGAGTGGAAAGAAAATGTCTTCAATATCTGAGTATAGCACTTGCTCAGTAGCATTCTCTCCGCTGATGAATTCATGTTTATGAGCACGAACTGACGTGAAAATTTCAATTCTTCGCCACATGCTGTTCATATCACCAATTGAAAGTTCCTTCCAAGGTTGCGTCCACCAAAGGGGTGTAAGAAGGGATTCAACGTATTCATCAACTATGCTAGTTTTGTTATCCAGCAAGCTAAATACCTCATAATCCCACATATCCAGTCCATTTACTTCATAATACCTTTCAAATATTTTATCGTGGATTATCTTGTAGTAGGAATAGCTTTCTATCTTGTATTCGATTTCTTTATAACTGAAAATAGTATTCAAAGCCAGGTAAGAGTATATAGGATGAAGAATAAACACATGTGTTACAAGTGACTGGCGATCGATGTTGTAATCTACAACCATGTCGAAAGAGTAAGAGGTGTACCAGTACCAAACACGGTCAGTTATGTTATGTGTCATTTCAATAAAGGTTTTTCTAGACGAAATGTCTGACCAGATGACCATTAACTGCAATGTTGGTTGATGACGAATGTAGTCAATATAATTTTTCATTTTACTTGTGTTTGATGGATTCAAGAAAACCTTTTCCATACAGATGTCATATTTTCCTGAGATTTCATTCCAAAGTTGTTCTTGATGGTAAGCATACAGCCCTGTATCCTCATATCCTATATGAATCAAAGCTATATGACCAATTCCATACAGAAGGATTCTTTTAGCCATGTTAAACACTTCTCCGTTTATCAATTCGTAGCTGGAATAGAATCGATATTCAGTTCGGCTTAGTTCTGCCAGTTCTTCCGTTGCAAACGCAAAATATGGCGTATTTTCAGCTACTAGAAGACCGGCAACAATACGTGTCAAGTCTGGTGGCAAATACGAAACAATCGCAATGATATTACTAGACGATACAGAAGAGCATCGGCATTTTAAACACCACTGGTCTCCTCCACCGATTTCATTCTTGCTCCCTTCTTCACATTGACCGTAATAATAGGGGTATTGGTCTGGCTTTAAATGCGGGTGTAGGAGAGTATCCAACATCACATCAAATACTGTTCTTGTGTCATTACAAACATCATACGACCAATAACCAATGGAAACCTTTTTAGTAAGCAACGATTGACGAGCAATGAAATATCTAAAGCAATTCAAATAATTTTTTTATTAGGCTTAGGCGCACCAGCAAAATTGGTTACCATGGTAACAAAAAGTAATCCGTCATTAGTCAATCCCTATTAAAGTTTTAATATTACCTTAACTTCAAATGAAAACGCACAGCGTTTACATCATAATCCAATCCGCTACCATGCGTAAACATAGAGTACAACCCGATGACGTAATAATTTCCTGTTTCATACGACACTGTCCTACATTCGTCATCATCATCGGCTGATAGGACGGATAACGACTTTACCAACAAGATTGCGACGACAAAGAACATCAATCTAAGCATTGTGAATATGCGTAGACAGAAATGGATTATCAATTGCAATCGTTTGTGCTAATATTTTTCTTCTTTTGAAGACCTAAAAAAAACATTGAAAATGCATTTGGATTCACTAGAATATCTTCTTGCGCCGTATCAGCGATGTGCAGAGATTCAAGCACAAACAAACCAATAAGAACTAAAAGTAGCTATGAACAGTTATCAAAATGTTAATATGATCACCAGATTAACTAATCAAGTAAGTGTGGTAGGGAATAAATGCCAACCCTTGGTCAATGTATGCTTGTTGATTTATTTGAGAAGATCATACAATTTAGGCAGTAAAATTAGCACTGATACGAACCTACTATAAAACAATAAAGCTATAAAAATATACGATAAAATTCAAGTTGTATGTTTTATTGTTGCCCAATTTGGAATGAAATGAAAATTACCAAAGACTTGACCTAGACAATTTAAAATCAACTAATATTTTAAGAAATTTCAAACGTTTAATTGAGCCTTCCAGGAAAGAATTTAAAAAATTTAAACATACCAATAAAATGGAGGATATTTCATAACTATAAAAACTCTAAAGCTATGAATAATAAATAAGTATCAGGAGTAAAATTTAAATTGGAAGAGGAACTTTTCAAGAATTTGACGTTTTGTTGGACAAAAGAAAGACAACTTAAGATAAAGCAAGATTCAAAAACCTATCAAAAGAAGATTTGATAGTGAGTAAGAAATTGCATGAAAATATAAAATTTGTCAATAAGTATGATTAAAATATATTAAATTTAAATATATTAAATGTATTAAAAATATTAAATATAATAAAAATATATAATATATATTAATATATAAAAAAAAATAAAAATATATAATATATACTAAATATATTAAATATTGTTACACCAAACTCTATCTTTCACATACATGTCACTGTCACTACAAACGCACATGTCTCTTTCTCTCTAATAACACAGCTTCTTATACTACAGTACCATCCATCAAAACTGTTAGCGGAAGTTTAGTAATTCCCTCTGAAAATACTATCCAATGTAACAACGAACAATCGTTATGATTTAAGGAGAATCTTCCTAACTTCTCAAGATTTCTCATTGCTATAGTTGGGAGAATATAATAAAAAGTCATAACGATCATGATGATTTAACTAACTTCTCAAGATGTCCCGTCGTTATACTTAGGAGAATATAGTGAAAAATCATTGGATGTTGGCTGTCATGACCGTATTCAAACGGAAGCTCGCCAAAAATAGTTTAAATATTTGACAAAATCAAATTTCACACGTTCAAAACAAATTGCGAAAACAGAGAAATTTCTTCAACTTTCGAATGTTTGTTTCATCTATTAAATTCTCTTGTTTTGTTGCTTGAAGCCTTTATATCTCTGCAAATAGAATTTATTTTCAACATTTTATTAGCAAGGAGCTCGAAGAAGGTGGGAATCAAATATAAAACAAACAAATTAATTTCGTGCAAACTTGAATATGTAATTAATTAAATTTCTGATCTTTTGTTTATTGCTTTCATTGTTCTTGTTTTTTTTTCATTTTCTTTTATGTTAGGAGACTTTTTTGAATTTTGAATATAATATCATGTAAGCTTGTTTTTACATGTTTGCAAAAAATTGCCATCAACAAAGGAAACAACAAATTAACAAAGGTTCTATTCATCATCTCTCTTCGGTATTTTATTTTTGTAATCCTATAAAACCGCATGAAAATTTTGCTAGCAAAGGACTCGGTCTGTGTCGCTGGCTGGAGTGTAAGTTGTGAGTAATTCTATTCTATAAATGTCCTGGTACAGCGAGTATGGAACGCCATAATTGCCAAAAGTGAACAGTTTGTTCACTGTTCCGATTGACAGATTTGGCGTTCCATTTACGTAGTCATTATTATGCTGTGTCCCAGTAAACACAAGACGTCTTTAAGACGTTTTCTAAAAGACGTCTCAAACTGGTACGTACGTCTTTAAGACTAGTGAAGACGTCTTCGATAGGTCTTTCAAAAAACATCTCTTAGGGGCTGATTACATGATCCGGGTTAGCCGGGATGAAATTTCATCCCGCCTTGCCGAGGTCTTGGCTTCCTGGTCAAATCTTCATAAATTTCCCATCGCGATTACATGATAAAATTTTCATCCCGTCTATCCGAGATCTTGGCTATCAAGTGCCGGGATCTCGGTTAGGCGGGATGAAATTTTCCCATGTAATGACTTCGTCCCAGTCAACCGGGACAAGTTTGAGGTTTGAGCATGCGTAGTTTGTCAAAAATTTAAAACACGAAGGGTTAGTTTTGTCCCGTCCCGCCTAAACGGGATAAAAATTTTGCATGTAACACCGAGTTGAAATTGATCTCGGCAAGGCGGGATGAAATTTCATTCCAGCTAAGCGGGATCATGTAATCAGCCCCTTAGAAAACGTCTTAAAGACGCACTGAAGAGGTTTTCTAAAAAACATCTTTCACAAAACGTCTTAAAGACGTCTATGACAGGTCATCCATAAAACGTCTTTCAAATGTCGTCTGAATTCGCGTCTTATAGCTACGTCTTTTTCCGAAGGGCTTAGACACAGTATAGGCAAAATTTGTTAAAGCAAACAGAACTGCGAAAAATACATCTACAATAATTATAGGCGTCGTCATATAATTTCTACATATGCGACGACGTTCAGGTATTTCAGAACTCGATCTCATTTTAATGGATCAGTTTAAATTCTTTAAATAAAAGAAAACGTGATACATCATGTAGCGAATTAAATAGAAATATAGTCCCCGTGGGCAAAACCGTCATAAATAGAAAAATTTAAAACAATTTAAACTGATCCATTAAAATGATAATGTGTACAGTGTGTTCCCAGCCGACACATTTGTTAAAAAATCTCTGCGAAGGAGTGCATTTCTATATAAATATGCGCACAATTTCAATAAAATTTCCCTCCGTCACATTGACTTTTTGACGATTTTGCCGACTGTGTTATTATTATTAATTATTTGTCAAATGTTTGCGATTTACGTACCATATGAAAGCTCTTTTCAAGATATTTTGTTAAGTGGTGGTGACGTCTGGTTATGTGGTGGTGATATTTCCTTAAGTTGTGGTGACATTTCGTTAGGCGGTGGTTTTGTTATGTTGCAGTGATTTGTCATCAGGTATATAGTGTTCAAATAGTAAAATTTGTAACAGTTTAAACAGAGAAAAGAAAAAGACCATCACTCCATTCCATAAGCGAGAACTTCCATTAGATGCGCATGCAGCTTCCACTTTGCACAAATTTTCATGTCGTTTGTGCAGATGTGTTCTAGTACATAGAAGAAAAGTTCATCTATTAATGAAGAAGAAACTGTAGTCATTATGTTTACTACCATTGTTTAAATTTAACAGAAAAAGATATTTTATAACAAAGCCAAATAAGTTCACAGAAAGAGAGGTTTCTTCTTTTAACTATGAAAAATATGCAGCAGCCGATTACGGCAGCAAGTCAGCGGCATTTGTTAATCTTATGATTCACACTCGATCTTCTTTTCACTTGAATATTACTAAACAAGAAGTAAAAATTTAATAAAAAGTATAGACGACGATGACGAAACCCTATTCCAATAGTCAGCTGGCTAAAGCCGCAGACTAAAAATATATTGAAGAGTTGTTCTTATATCATGTGAAGGTGTTCTTATATCATGTGAAGGTGTTCTTATATCTTGTAGAAACGTTTTATCATTTAAAGTCATTCAGCGAAGATATATAGAGCTTGATAGCTGAACAGCGGTAATTCACGCATGCGTAAGAAATGTACTAACTAGTCCGTATACTATTACTATATACAGTCTTCTACAAGTTTTAATGTAATATCATACGACGGGTGATTGTTTGCCTATTATTGTGTATATAGATCGATGGAATGTAAACACAGGCGAAGAATTCAAACTTTATATTTGATTTAGAAGGCAAGCCATGTTGGTTGTATTTCAGATATCTCCGGCGAAGATTTTCAATTTCTATATGACTTTTTCACAGAATGGCGTGGAATTTACTTTCTTTCCAGAATTTCGTAGCTCTTTAAAGAAATATTTATTGGATGTTAGCTTAGCAATACTTATTATGAATCATACATAAGATTTTTAACAATCGACACCTTTCAGTTCAATATTTTAGTATCGCAACCGATCTCAATATCTTTATATCATTATCTTAAGTCAAGTTTGTTTGTGTCCGATTCTTTTGTTAGTCTGCCAACCGATCTACCTGCTAGTTTCTTTTTTGTGTCGCTGTCTAAAGGTCTGTCGATTGATTAGTATGTATATTTTACATTATGTCCAATAAATAACTTAATCTTATATATTTTATTTCTAACTTTTCCATATCAGCTACTCCAATATTTTATGCGGTTCGTTACTACATCCTAGACCAGTGACATTCCAGTCATTTGATTTTTGAGATCACTCTAGATTACCACATCCAATTCAATTTTTATATTGCAAGTCTCCAAGTTTCTAGTACATTATCTTTTCAGGGTAGCCATCAGTTAATCTATTTATTATATTTATACTTAAAATATTTGAAATTTTTAAGTCTTATCACTACCAATACTGCTAGTTCCAGGATCACTTAGTTCCAATCAACTTTTACTTTAGTCAGTTTCAAATTTTCAATTTCTCCAAGTTTCTAACCAAGTACAAGATTCCAATTCCGTTCGCAGTCTTTTGCCAGTATCTTTTGAAAATTATATCTTATACGGTATATTTTTTCATAATAAATTATTTCTTTATTTAAATATGCTTGTTTTAATAGGACGAATAGCCATTGTGAAATATGGAAGTGCCTGAAAGACAATTAATAAAAAAAAAAAATAAATAAGAGATTTTCTGTATTTAATTTATCAATATTTGGGATTCTATGCTATGATAGCTAAAACTATTGAATTATGACTACACTTTCCTTATGAAAGCAGTGGGTGCCTTGTTAACTTAACAGTCCTCTACCTTATGACTGAAGCATTATGACATAAAGGTATGACTAGGGCTTCCTAACTTCTTTTTTCACTGAAAAGGCTAGACCCTAGGAAGAAAAAAAAACCCATTTGATTTTGACATTTGTGTACATTTGAGATTTGTATTTTTCAATCAACAGAAAAATGTATATTTCGCTAGGACATAACAATTCAGCATGTAATATTTTTTTCCTCATTTTTAACCAAAAGGTTATATACTAAAAAAGAACCATGAGTACTTCGTGGTGGTAATCAACAAAAACAACATACAACACTGAAATTTCATTTTTGTTTTAATTTTTTTGTTGATTCTCACCCCCTCAAATATAAATCAAGTTACAAATATAATTTTTAACTGCAACAGAGAACTGCAGGAGAACACAAAAAATAACTTGTTGCAAATTCAAGGTATCATCCACACATCAGTCATCACTGCCTACTACTACAGTGAAAAAAGAGGATATACACCTGGGTTGGTAGTGTGATGTAGATTTTCCTTCAAATATCCACTGATCCTCCAAAAAGCAACAAAGCATGAGTTTGTCCTCCAACAACTCAATGTTGTCCATAATAAATTTTAAACATGACAATGTGTTAGGAAAGCTCATCGAGTTTTTAAAAAACAGAAAGCGCTCTGTTAAAGCCAAAGCCTCGTCACCTTCACCCACATGTATTCTATATTTTTTTGCTGAGACCTTTTTCTTCTTTCTTACGGGAGAAGCAGTCCCGTCCTCGTCCGCCATTTTGTTTGTTTTCATTTTTTCTATCTTTCTCGCACCGTCTCTGGTTTAACTAATGACAAAGGATTCCTGACAAATGACAAAGATATTAATATGATTTTAGTGAGTGAAATCACGGTAAAATTTGCAAGTCAGCAGTTTTAAAAAAATTAGGATCCTAGCTTCTTATAGCTTCGTTGAATAATTTTAAAAGTAATATTAACATAATATTAACAGACATACTAGTTGTCTGCTATACTGACCACGATACTCAAGTCTCGACTACATTAGGAGCGAATACTTTAAAGATTGGTTTACATGGGTCATAAAGTTATGAAAATCTAGTAGAATAACTTTACGATAAATATTCGAGTAGAATTTTCGTAAGCACCTGTTGATATCCAAGTTACGAAAGAGGCGAACAGGATAGTGAAATCGAAAATTCAAAACAAAGTAGTATTCTTGAAAAAGAGAACGACTTCCATCAACTATTTCCACACATTTTTATTACATCTCTGGTCCTTAGGAATGGTGTGACTTGTTTGGCAAGTTTTTAGCCTTCAGCTGGCTATATTCCAAAATCTCATTTTTTGCCCTTTTATTTCAACTGCCATCTTGACAATAAAACTGGCCCGCGAAATTTAATTCATGCGAAACTTTTAAGTTTAAGTTCGGACAGCGATGTATTTAAATCCATAGTATAATGAGCTAAATTATTCAAGAAGTGTGTCTGGATATAAAAACATTATAGCCTGAGGTTACGGAAGAAAAGAGACTACTGGGAAAAGTTATGATATTATTTCGATCTTTTTTGCATGTTTTCGGGACTTACACAGTACGTTTTATGATATCAATCAAGGTAGAGATAGGAATGTTGTATAAGGTATCCCCGAAAGGCGGTGGTTGTTGGAGGAGGACCATTAAATCAATAACGAGTCGGGTGTTTAAAAGAAATCTTACAAAAGCGTAAATGAACGACGATTTTGTTTCAAAAATATGATGTCATTGCAAGTGAAGTCATTAAGCAGCGGCGGATCTAGAGGCTAGTCGCAGCTTTTGGAGTAGCACATTAACATAATTTATGAATTACCCTTTTTGTCATCAAGATTTAATATTTAAGCTCAAAGTGTTTTTATATGAGATTTTTCGATTGATGTGTAACATTAAAGTTGAAGTTAAATTTTCGTTCACCTTAGTCTATGTCTTCATCTGTTATTTGACTCTTAGGACCTTACTAACCCACCAAACATCATGACGTCCTTATGACGTCATAATAAAGTCGGATGATGACCTCATAAGACGTTATGAGAAGGTCATCACAACGTTATATTTGCAACAAAAAGCGACGTCAGATCCGTGATGTCGTAAGGACGTCATCAAATAACCTCCTCTGTTTCACTGAATCTTCTACAACGTCACTGCAACGTCACTGAGACATCATATGATCGCGCCCTGACATTATTGTTACGATTGAAAATTTGCTTAATCACGATGGAACGCACAGATTTTGACCCTACCGAAGATATTGATGGGAATAAATAAATTCATATTTTCAGCTTAAAGGTCTTCTAAATAAACATCACTCTTAAATATATACATAAACACAGCGCAAAAAACTGTTTCTTTTAGTTCATTTCCTCTTCAACCGTTTTAAAACTTCAATTATGTCAATTGTGTCAATTAGCTATGTCGATTATGTTGTTCACAGAAGCTTCCAAATAACAAGTAAAGGCAGGCACAATCAGACACAATAAAAGGGCGAATTACAGAAACATGAAAAGAACCCGAGGTAAAATAGGCTTAATACACCCGACAAAATATAATCGAACAATAAAAAGATAATTTAAAACATATTAAAAAACGCTTGTTTAACCACTGGCAGAAATCTCATAGCTTACACACACACTATCATACAACGTACTACTGTTATAATTAAAAATCATCTTATACAGTGTGTTTCATAGTGTTGGAAGCGGAAATTTGCTTTCATATCTGAAAGTTTCATAGAAACATTAGCATCGTAAATATCTTTTCCTTTGTCTAATTGCTTCTTGACTTGTTTGGCATGCTTCAATTTTTTTTTCAACTCTTTGGTACGACCATTTACATTTAGATCAAGTATTTGAAAATGATTTGTCATGTTGTTGGGAACATACAAAATCAAGCAATAGTTTTCGTCAATGAAATAAGGTCACCTTTTTTGTAGATGGTCCACGAAACACGTGAAATATCAACAATGATTTTTTATCTGATGGCAAGCCAAGTTCTTTGTTTTTGGACTGAATAATGAATGGAAGAATAATATTCGATAGCCTTTTCAACCAGCAACAACTCATGCAATTTAACGAAAAAAACATACAAAAAACCCAATTGAATTGTGTTTTATGATGGATTGGGACAAAAAGCTTGTAGTTTATTCAGCTTTCAGATGATATGATTTTTGGATGAACACGAAATATAAAAATCTATATTTGCAAAAAAGTTGGTTGTTAAAAAATTTGGGCATACATCAAGAATTGGGCGAATTTAATTTAAGTGTCGATTTTGTCCCAAATTTTGTAACGCCCACATTTTTGGTAGTTAATGAAGCTTGAAGACACTGATGTCAACAATCTAGCTTCTTGATAACTAATCACCAATTACACAATACAATAACCTGTGACCCCTTCATATATACAACAAATGTATATACAACACCTTCAACTTCTTTCAACTTTGATATTTCATTTAATCAACAATGGATTATTATGTTTTAAATAAGCAGTTACCTCAAAGATGCAAAATCTTCCCTTCTTAACAGAAAAAAAATATAATTAGTTATCCGGGTTATTTCAAGTGTTGATATGGTGCCTGTTAATTCCGATATGTGGAAGCAGACTGGAATGTGGAAGCAAATTAAATATGCATGTTTTATATACGCATATAACAAAGAAAATTCACTGATCATCAAACATGATCAACAAACATCTGTGTTGTTTATTTTTATCTTGTGAATAGTTTTAAAGCTACTGTTACACCGTCAGTTTACAACATAATTCTTGTATTCTACGCGTTCGAAACTAAAAATATAACAGAAGATTAGATACATCTTTTTATATTAAGAAGTTTTTGCAATAAAATCTAAGAACCATAAGTTCCGACGTTCTTAAAACGTTTTACTAAATATAAAATATATAAGATAAGATAAGATATAAGAATAAAGTATTTACTACTTAAAAATGTTTTGCGTAACTACAGATTTTATTAATCAAGTTCTCATACGTTTGTTTGGCTTCTATAAAAACGTAATTATAAAAACTGTTAGAAATAAATTATATACAATTACGATGATACCAACAGTAAATATCAGCCTAGCAAAATATAAACATCTACTGAGAATACTTCAAACATAAAACACAAAATATGCATTCGATAGCAAACGCAAAAACGTAGCGATGAAGAAGCGTAGTAGTGAAAATTTGCCAACATTGTTTGAATTACTCCCTGTTAACTCGTGAAATTGTTAACAAAATTTTCCTATAATAAAGTTTTCTTGTAAAGATAAACATACTCTTATAAATCACAAAATGTAATCACAAAAATGCGTACTTGCAACGAACGTATCCAAAATTCAAAGTTTTTTAACCTCAAAACCACAATGTTCCGGTAGGACGTTTTTCGGAAACTCTTCCATGTATCCGGGTATGTAAAAGTACTCCTTTGCATCATCTTGGTTAAGGAAAAAATAAGTTATCTTGAGAGGAACCCAGTGAACGCCCAAACTTTCGAGACATATAATTCTATGATTTCCTTCTGTCAAATACGCTCGTTGGGTTTTCTTGCTGACAGCCAGGATCAGCGGTTCTTTGATGCCATTCGCCTTCATATCATTTTCGAGCGATTTCATGTATCTTTCATGATTATCGTGTTTGTGGTAGACGTTTCTGTCAAATTCAATATATTTATGGAGAACAGGGAGACGTACCAGTTGAACTCCGGTATTATTATTCAGATTGATTTTCAAGGTGAAGGATTTTGTTGGATTTTTGTTGTTGTTGTTGTTGTTGTTGTTCACTAAATATAAAATGTATAATCATGAAGTGGCGCGTTCGAAGTTTTAATATGTCGTTGAAATCACTGCGAGAAATAGTGTTTTAGAGTTAACCTTTACTGCATTCTGAAGAGTTTTTCTTTAGGTTTTCTTTTTCTTGGCTTTGCTTTTTTTCTAGCATTACTCTCTATTTGGGTTTCTAAAAAAATACAAATAAAGGTAATAGTACCAAAATTAAAACATTATTGTCATTAAAACAAATTGAAGTTTTTTGCTATCACTTCTTTGGTGCAAAGTTTCGTAAAAATCCAATTATTGCTGGATAAATATAGCACATCAACATATCGACAAAGCGTTTCGAAAATAAAGACAAACGAATTTACCTTTCGCTGAAAAGTTGATGTATTCCTCTACAAATGGTTGGTCTGTGTCAACGGTGTCTAGCTTGATGTATGCTAAATGTCTTAGCATTTCGTAAGTTATTTTAGGGATATTGTATAATGTTTCTTTTGGTTTTTTCATACCATCATAATAAATCCAAAAAGTGTTATTAAACCGAAAATAAGATGGAAAATGTAATTTCACTGCGTCATAAATCGTTAACAGCATTAATACATAAACAATACTTCCGATGCTAATAATGGTAGGTATTTCATCATTATTTTCTATCAAGTCCCTTGGTAAAAACAATAAAGGTGGAAGGTCTGCAAGAAAAGTCATTGTTAGTTTTGAACAAGCTGGACAGATACCATCGATTGTGTTGTAAGCTTCCTCTATTCTTTCTCTTAACGTAGTAGGCTTCTTTTTCATTGCTAGCGTTAATTTCTGTTTTGATTTAGAAACACAATCACCAGAACAACTAGTATGGTAGATGAGTTTGACAAGATCGGTTCTGGAAACAGGTTTAAAGAATTGCTGCGCTTCGCTGCCAAATAAATCACCTTCCTCTATGTCTTGATTGAAAACTGTTTCAAACCAAACCTTTTTGCCTAAAGTGCTACTATCTTAGATGCTTCGACGATTTCCTTTAATTTGGGGAATAATTTTATCGATGACATTAGCCATGATAACGGCCCATCTAGAGGGCACGTATTCGTCAACTGCAGTCCATTTGCTAGGCCTCCCCATGTTGCACTAGGAAATGGAAACTGGGGTGTAGTAGCCATAAAATGTGTTTGCTCTATATGCCCAAGTACAATGAGTCTACCAGTGTCAGACGTTCGGGGTGTTGCTGTATGGCTATGGCGAGGATTAGTATTAACCAGGTCTAAAGTAATGCCGAAAGCATCAGCGACAGCTTGTATTGCAGCATTATCTGCCCAGTTTCTGTTGGATGACAGATCCAAAATATACTTTCCGAACCTCTCTACTTCAATAAAATGCCTAAAATCATCTTGGTGGTTCAAAACATGTTCAACAGCTGCCTCACGAACTTCGTTATGCCTTGAACTGTTCCCAAAGAGCCCAAAAGCTACTGCGCGGAAAAAGCAGTTTCCATCACCTTGAACATCCACAGCACGTAAGTCACGATTGGCTAACGTCTTGTTCAATGCGACATATCAACAACAGAATCTTGCTTGCTTAGGGAAATGGCTTTGTTTATATCGTTAATATATTGCAAATCAATTTCTTTGTACGAAGAGACTCTTTTTTGTCTGAACTTATAACGTGGTGATTTCTTTGTGGTGCATCTTTTTTCTTCGTTTCCTTGATCGTTTTCCTGGTTTTGATGCGGGTTTTTATATTTTTTAACATCAACTGTATCGTTCGTTTCTTTGCCTTTATTTGGTAAATGCCGAGCTTTGTTTTGCTTTTCTATTTCTTTCTTCCTCGTTTCCGCAGTTACACACGAAACAGGTAACCATTTGGTTTTCGTTTTTCCGTTTTGAAGAAAACTTACTTTATATCGGTCAATTTTTACCTCGACGACTGTTGCTTTCGACTTCACGATTGAATTTTTTAATTTCTTTTTTCCTTTCTGAAGCTTCACTATCACTGTCTCACCAATTTCATATTTAGAAGGGGGATGTTTTTGTTGATGCCGCTCAACCATTCTATCCGAAATCTTCTTATCAACGCTTTCTGTCTTTTTCCAAGTACTTCTTATTGTGATAGTCCAATTCTTTAAATCTTTGTCAATCCGGTGTTGTTTTATTCTTATTGTCTTCGACCTCAAAAGTGAATTCACTGACGAGTTGATTTGGTTTTCTTCCGAAGAAAACCTCAAAAGGTGAGAGTCCGCCGAGGCCTTGGTGAGCACCAGTGTTATATTGATGAGCAGATGTACTTAAATGGTCATGCCAGTTTTCTACATAATAAAAGAACAAAGAAATATATTGCTTATATCAATTTTTTTCACTAGTCTGTTTGAAAGTTCTTTTATCATATTAAAACGTAAATGCTTCTGTAAATTAAAAAGTTTCAAAGGAGAAAAGCAACTACTTACCTATATTGTTGTTGGTAACATCGTATACTAGTTTTCTTTTCCATGTTGCGTGTGAACGTTCAATCTTCCCTTGTGCTTCCGGGTGATATGGTCTACTTGTTGGTCGGTGGATCCCTAGTTTTTCACACAATGTATTGACCTCACCTGAATTTTTAAAACGCAATGAAAATTAAATTTTAGATTAATTCAATTATTCAAAAGTTTTCAATTACAATATCGAAATATCATTGAGACAAGGAACTGTCGAATGAAATTTCGAATAAAATGGTGAAGCGTATGTACCTTTAAATTCATTCCCACGATCACTCTGTAAAATTTTGGGGTAACCAAATCCATTGAGTATGTCTTTCAAACTCGCACAAACATCATTGGCTTCTTTGGAGGCCAGAGGTTTGAGAAAGACTAAACGCGAAAAAACATCCAATATTGACAGAACATATTTATACGTTGTGCCATTGTTTCCTTCTGACGGGTTTTTTTCAAATACTACTAGATCGATCTGACATTTCTCCATCGGTTGTTTTGCTGTGACAGGCTGCAATTTGTCCTTATTTCTAAATACAGTGGAACCTCTAATAGCGGCCACTTTGGGGGACCCAGCTTAGTGGCCGTTGCATTAGAGGTGACCGATGTATGGAGGTTTTATATGAATATACTTTTTTTATCAAAAAGGCTGGTCAGGATGGGAGGGGCATAAAGAATGATTCATGATCAAAATAAACACAACATTATTGAGCCTAAGTGCTTCAAGTCGTTGTGTGACAAGATTCAAAGCACTTACTAAGTCAGCATCACCTAATGTTTCACAAAAGTTGTTCAAATCACCTACAATAAATAAGGCTGCTTGACTTGACTTTATTTTTGTAAATAATTATTGTAAATAAAGTAACAGTTTTTTTTATTTTTACATTCATTTGCTTGCGTAAAGATTTTTTTGACCGTTAATAGAGGTAAAACTAGTAACCCGTGTAAAAAGTTTTTACAGGTTTTAATCTATGTGAGCTGAACAGAGAGAAAGGCTTAGTATAATGAATTTTAGTATGATAAAGATAAAGTTTGGATGTAGAATGTTTAGAATTTAGTATCCCGTGTAGAACAGCGTGTAGAACACGGGTTTTAATTCATCAAAAATAAAAATACGCGCTGTGCATCCACTTTTTTCACTTTTTAAATTGAAGATGCAATGCAATGGTTCCCCTTGATTAAAGATATCTAACGTCAATACAGAAAAAAACACTCTTCACTCTTTTAATTAAAAATCTCTAGGTATTCCGGCTAAAGCATATTTAGTTCAACACTGGAGTTATGAACAAAAAAACTTTCTAATCAGAAGATCCGAAACACATCAACATATTCGTAATAAATCTTTCACGATACGATATATGCAGTAGTAAAAATAAATTGTGCGTACAGGTAAACAACAAAAAGATTAAAATAGCTGTAACTGTTTATGGAATCCACACCCCAATGTAAATAAAGGCCAAACGCGAAAGTCGTAAAAGTGCCAAAATGTGAATCGTAAACAATTGCAATTTTCTTTACGAATCCAGAGCGTCATGATTAAAAACCATGATATTCATTTCCTCAATCGCGTATTATTTGAAAAGTAATGACGTAGAAACCCTATTAATTCTATAAGAAAAACAAAACAAACAAACAAAAAACTTCTAAAGCGTACTTACCCTAAAAACATTAATAAATCTTCGCGCAATACTTTCGTTGCTGTCTATTGTTTCTTGATCTCGCGAATAATCAAAACATTTGAAACGATTAAATGCAATGCAATGTTTTCCCCTAATACTAATCGTAGAAAAATATTAACCGTGGTCTTAAACACCTTTATGAAAAAGTGACCGCAAAAACGACCCGAAATTTTAGAGAGTGAAAGCGTGAAAAAAGTGGTATGCACAGCGCGTATTAGTATATAGACTAGTATCCCGGGTAAAAATTTTTTACCGAACTTAACTTCGAAAACATTAGGTCAAATCCACCATTCCCGTGTACGTACCCCGTGAAGAAAAAAATAAATCTTAGAATCGCAACTCATCCCAGGTGGCGTCGCTCGCCAGCCATGTTCAGTATGCGTTGTGTCGCAGAATTTAACTCTTGCAAAAGTTTCTTTTCAGGCATTAATTTCTTAATTCATGTCTTACATTCAGAAAAACAAATAGCAACATGGCTCAGAATATATATTCATACGCAGAAGAGAAGTAACTTTAATGTAAAAATATGCAATACATAACACAGAACCATTTACCCAGACATAATACATAAGACATAATAAATATTACAAAATGTGAATTGAAAACAAATCGATACCTTCTAACTGTGTTTCTTTTGTGCGGAAGTTACATTGGACAGCAACTATTAATGAATTTTTGAAATGATATATATACAATCTTTTCTTCCCAAAACCATCAACATCATGATAAGAACCATGAGTTTCATTTCTTTAACGGTTTACGTGCTGTTTTATTATTATTAATCTTACCTAAAAAATATTTCAATTGTATAAAAATGCAGAAAAAGATAATCATACTATGAAATAGTTGAAATAAAAAACAAAACAAAAAACAAAAAGTAAATTCATGTACGCATTTATCCTAAAAATAATTAATTAAAAACACAAATTCAATGACAGAATTTGTAAAGCTTTTGATTGCTATAAGTTAATACGGGTTCAACACTCAACACTGGAGCTGAACTACATTAAGACTTTTAACGTGGGATACACAGCCAAACATCAAAATAATAAAAATAATTGAAACAATGAAATGCCCTACCAAAGTCATAATTTAATACCGAAAAGATAAAAAGTAACAACAGTAAAACATAATGCGAAACTTATATAGTACCCAGGCATAGTACGTAAACAATTACCATAACACAAAATAATGTGTAATCATCACAAAATATAAGAATCCATCCAGCAATGCAATGCAATGCTTCTTATTTGTAGTAGCACAGTTAGAGTTAGTAGTCATATCACATCACAGCAATAATTAATGAATTTTTGAAATACATAATCCATTCTTCTCTTAACTATCCCTCACAACATCATAATTTAACCATCTGCTTCATTTCTTTAATGGTTATACACCTTTTCTTTTCTGACCTAAAAGAAAAAGATTTCAGTGAAGAACAGCTAGCTACAATCCACACTGCTGCAACAACCATATTGAAGCAAACAAAAGCAAAAGATATAAATGACAGACAGGCACCGAAGAGACCAGAGAGACAAAGCACCAAACATCGTCAATAAAATATACAGTGAAATTTAATAAAAAGCAGACATGGTTGAGATGAGATAAGACAGCATGACACGTTCCCCATTTCCACAGTCATGAGAACCATTTTTAATTGATCTGTAAATGAAATCTTCTTTGCTAACTAATGGCGCGCGTTACCAAAACAAATTTTTACTGCGCTCCCCCTTCGTTGCTCCATAACGTTCGCTGTCATCCAGCTTCCATCCAAACGATTGAATTACGTTTGACTCTTACACTCTTTCACATTAATAATTCAAAACAAACTTAAAATTGAAATTAAAACCATTCGTTACCGTCGTGTAAATAAACATCTTTTTGTTCTAAACTTCTTCACTGCACTTTCTTCTGTATAGCGATATTGGATAGCTAAAACATAAACAAACATTAAAATACATTAATACATACAAATTTTTACTGCGCTCCCCCTTCGTTGCTCCATAACGTTCGCTGTCATCCAGCTTCCATCCAAACAATTGAATTACGTTTGACTCTTACACTCTTCACATTAATAATTCAAAACAAACTTAAAATTGAAATTAAAACCATTCGTTACCGTCGTGTAAATAAACATCTTTTTGTTCTAAACTTCTTCACTGCACTTTCTTCTGTATAGCGATATTGGATAGCTAAAACATAAACAAACATTAAAATACATTAATACATACAAATTTTTACTGCGCTCCCCCTTCGTTGCTCCATAACGTTCGCTGTCATCCAGCTTCCATCCAAACAATTGAATTACGTTTGACTCTTACACTCTTTCACATTAATAATTCAAAACAAACTTAAAATTGAAATTAAAACCATTCGTTACCGTCGTGTAAATAAACATCTTTTTGTTCTAAACTTCTTCACTGCACTTTCTTCTGTATAGCGATATTGGATAGCTAAAACATAAACAAACATTAAAATACATACATAACTTACTTACGAATGTGTCACCTGTTCTTTTATTAATCTATTAAAAGTTAATCTTATTAGTTAATCTTAATTAATCTTATTAAAAGTTTTATAATAATACTTTCGTACAGACCTGTTCGTTCATTCTGCACAGCCAATTTTTAAAAACTTCACTGCACTTCCTCTGTATTCTCACCATACATTGTAAACAAACAACTAATCACTTACGCATGCAATTCCTGTTCTTTTAATAATCTAAAATACAATAAAAGTTCAACAATAAACAGTTTAATAATCAGCATGTATACAAACTTGTGTTTCTTCGTCAAGCTCACAACAGAAGTTTCTTGCTCACGAAATGATCGTTGACAAATTTCGAACGATTAACATTGCATTGCTCGCACTCCTCCAAAGACGTTTTTCGGCTGATTTCCACTGCGCAAGCCAAAAATAACAAAACGGAGGAGCATATACTAATCGCGAAAAATCAAAAAAATCACTCTCGCTTTGGCGTGGTTTTACGACGAAAAGGGAAAAAATAAGAAGGATTTGACCGTGAAAAAAAAACAAATATATCACTCTCTAAAATAAAAGTGTGACACACAATCGCGAATTAGTATAATAAGACTAGTATCCCGGGTAAAAACTTTTTACCGAACTTAACTTTGAAAACATTAGGTCAAATCTGTCATTAATGTGGTACGTACGCGTCACTCGTCACCCATGTTCAGTATGCGTTGTGTCACAGAATTTAACTCGTGTAAAAGTTTCTTTTCAGGCATTAATTTGTTATTACCTTCAGAAGATTAAAAACAGAAACAAATAGCAACATGGCTCAGAATAATATATTTATACGCAGAAGAGAAGTAACTTTAATGTAAAAAAAACGGCAATATATAACACAGAACTGTTTACCCAGACATACGAAACCAAACATTGAATAACATTACAAAATGTGAATTGAAAACAAATTGATACCTTCCAACTGTGTTTCTTTCGTGTGGAAGTTACATTATACAGCAACCATTAATGAATTTTTGAAATGATATATAGTCTGTTCTTCCCAAAACCATCAACGTCATGATTAAAACCATGAGTTTACCGAAAACCTAATCATGCTATAAGAATATTGAAATAAACAACAACAACAACAAAAAGTGAAATTCAATTACGCATTTATCCTTAAAACAAAAATTTACCCAGAAGATAAAAAGTCACAAATAAAATCATAAAATCATGCCAAACTTATATACCCAGGTACGTAAACGATTACCATAACACAAAATAATGCATAAACATTTCATTGCACAGTAATAAGTAATGAACTTCTTAAATACATAATCCATTCACATCTACCTTATGAATAATAATTAAAAACACAAACGTAATGACAGAATTTATATATCTAAAGAGTTTATAAAAAATTGAAAACAACCACATTTTTAATCTGAGTTAAAATCTCCTCTGGCTAATTCACAACAGTTAAACAACCCTTTATTCTTATTTATCCAGCATACCAACTGTGTTATAACTACATAGATTTATACTATTTTAACTTTAGCTGAACTTCAAACAAAATGGGATACCTTTCACTGCCAATTCACATGTTAGTAAACTAAACAGCATTGATCATCTTCTGTAGACATTTTCAAACACTTCTAAACTCTTTACTTCTATATTCATACATGTAAACAAATTACTAATACTTTATTTACTTTCCAGCACAAACATACATAGGTATTTATAAAACACTTTCGCTACCATTTTTTTTAAGTGAAATACATAAAACTGCTCTCTTCGTTTGGAAAAACTGCTAAACTTTCTGTATTTTCCAGTAGATTTTGTACTTTTTGGCAGGCAGACAAAAGCATCAAGCATCGATATAAATTAGATACAATAGATACAATCAGACAGCATAACACATTCCCCACTTCCACAGCGTCATGAGAAATAAAAACATTCATAGCTGTAGGACCATTTTTAATGTAATAATAGCGCGCGTTACCAAAACAAATTTCTCTCGGCTTCCTTTTCATCCAGCAGCATATACACATACTAAACGACAGAATAACTGAGACACTAATTAAACTAAATTAAAACCATTCCTTACTGTGTAAATAAACATGAAACTGCATTTCTCCACTGCACTTTCTTCTGTATAGCGATATTTGATAACTAAAACGTAAACAAACATTTAAAAACCTGTTCTTTTATTAATCTAAAATATTAAACAATAAAAGTCTTATCGTTCTGCACAGCCAATTTTTCAAAACTTCACTGCACTTCTTCTGTATAAAAGTTTTATAATAATACCTTTTGTTCGTTCGATCTTTCTGCAGCTAATTTTTAAAAACTTCACTGCACTTCTTCTGTATATCTAAATATGATTTTTCATTGTAAACAAACAACTAACCCGTGTTCTTTTAGCAATAAACACGATAATAAAACGTTTTATAATAATAACAATACCTTCGTCAGTTCTTTCGTCGATTTGCTGCCTAAAACAATCAAATTTAAATTAAAATATTCGTATACAAAAAGAAACACGTCTTCTTCGCGAAGTTTCTTGCTCACGAAATGATCGTTGACAAATTTCGAACGAAGAAATTGCATTGCTCGCACTCCTCCAAAGACGTTTTTCGGCTGATTTCCACTGTGCAAACCAAAAATAACAAAACGGAGGAGCATATACTAATCGCGGAAAATCAAAAAAATCGCTCTCGCTTTGGCGTGGTTTTACGACAAAAAGGGAAAAAATAAGAAGGATTTGACCGTGAAAAAAAAACAAATATGCCACTCTCTAAAATAAAAGTGTGACACACAACGCGAATTAGTATAATAAGACTAGCCGCCAAGGCGGCGTCGCTCGCCACCCATGTTCAGTATGCGTTCTGTCGCAGAATTTCACAGTAAAAGGTTTTTACAGGCATTAATGCGTTATTACATTCAGAAGATTAAAAACAGAAACAAATAGCAACATGGCTCAGAAGTAACTTTAATGTAAAAAAAGTGGCAATATATAACACAGAACTGTTTACCACAAAACCAAACATTACAAAATGTTAATTCAAAACAAATTGATACCTTCCAACTTTTTCTTTTGTTCCAAAGTTACTTCTGGACTGTAATCATTAATGAATTTTGAAATTATATATATATAGTCTGTTCTTCCCAAAATCATCATGATTTAAACCATGAGTTTCATTTCTTTATGCTTTTTTATTATTGCCTAAAAGAATAATATTTCAATTGTAATATCGAAAATAAAAAACAAAACAAAAAGAAACAAAAAACAAAAAGGAAATTCAAGTACGCATATCCTAAAAACAATAACTAAAAACACAAATTTACCCAGAAGATAAAAAGTAACAAATAAAAACATAATGTCAAACTTATACACCACCATAACACAAAATAATGCATAAACTTGATAAAATATAAACTGAAGAAAAATCCATCCAATAATGCTTCTTTTTTGTAGGACAGTTTCATTGTACAGAACCCTCTCAACTTCATAATTTAACCATGTGCTTCATTTCTTTAATGGTTTATACACTTTTCTTTTTTCTGACTTAAAGAAAAGATTTCAGTTGAAGAACAGCTAAAATAATCACATTCATTGCAACCATATTGAAGCAAACAAAAACAAAAGACATAAAGTTGGCTGGAAGACAGGCAGATAGACAAAGTACCAAGCATCTTAAATTGTACAGGAAGATCTAATAAAAGGCAGACATGGTTGACGTTCCCCCCATTTCCACAGCCATGAGAACCATTTTTAATTGATTTGTAAATAAATAAATTACAGCGCGCGTTACCAAAACAAATTTCGTTCGTTCCGCGTTCCTTTTCATCCAGCATCCAGTTTTCATCCAGCGAAGATACATACTAAATGATAGAATTATTTTGACTCATATATCTTTTCAAAACTCAATTAATTAATCTTTCAAAACTAAATTAAAATGAAAACCATTCGTTACTGTGTAAAGGAACATCATTTTTTTCTGGATTTCTTCACTGCACTTTCTTCTGTATAGCCATAACTAAAACGTAAACAAACATTTAAATACATACATAACTTACCTGTTCTTTTATTAATCTAAAATAGAATAAAAGCAGTAAAAGTTAAGCAATAAACGTTTTATAATAATACCTTCACATACAGACCTGTTGTTTGTTCGTCAAACGATTAATGAAAATTGATTTTTTCTGTATTTCCTCACTGCACTTTTTTCTATATAGCCATATCTGATAACTAAAACAAAGTAAACGAAAACTAAAACAAAGTAAAATGTTGAAACATGTGCTGGATGTATACTCGTTCGTTTTCGTTTTCCACATAAAAAACATTTCAGTATGATTTTACATAATACATACATAAATAATACGTCAATACATTTACTTACGTTCTTTTATTAATCTAAAATAGAAAAACAACAAAAGAAAAGCAAAAAGTTAAACAATAAACGTTTTATAATAATACCTTCGTACAGACCTGTTCGTTCGTCAAACGATTAATGAAAATGGATTTCTTATCAACGAACATTGTCGCTATAGTTTTTCCGATTTCGGCAACCAATGAAAACGGCGAAAAGACGATCACGTGTCAAAACAAATGATCGTTGGATTGCAGTGGAAGAGTTTCTTCACTGGCCGGACTGCCGCTATATGACCACGATTAAGAAGATTTTGACCATTAAAAAACAAAAAAACAAACACTCTCTAAATTAAAAGTGGGATGCACACACGCGAATTAGTATAAGTAGATAAGACATTGGGACAATAGAAAGTGGCCGTTTGGCCGTTGATTGGAGGTGACCGATGTATGGAGGTTTTTTTATAAGAGTTTGACAATAAATTTGGCAGGGACTTTCTTTTCTGGCCGCTTATCAGGAGGTGACCGATGTATGGAGGTGACCATTAATAGAGGTTCCACTGTATTGGGTTTTGTTCACAATGGATGGTGTTGGTGTTAATCCATTTCTGAATGGCTTGATTTGATATCCCAGCGAAATCATTACGGATACGACTCAATATCTTCAAACAATTTTCACCTTTAAACTTTACGTGATAAAACTCGATGACTTTTTTGACTTCAGAACATCTTGGGATAATTTTTCTAACACTGTCGCTTACTAAAACCTAAAAAGGGTTGAGAAAAGCACCTTCAAATAGTTAAGTAATAGTCAGGAAATTGTGTTTTCTTTTTCCGGAATGAAAAAATAATGAGAAGTATCTTGCTTCCACATTCCAGAATGAAGAGAATAACAAGAAGTATCTTGCTTCCACATTCCGGAATGAAAAAATAATGACAAGTATGTTTCTTCCACATCTTGGAATGAAGAGAATAACGAGAAATATCTTGCTTCCATATTTCGGAATGAAGAAAATAATGAGAAGTATTTTGCTTCCACATTACGGAATGAAGAGAATAACAAGAAGTATCTTGCTTCCATATTCCGGAATGAAAAAATAATGACAAGTATGTTTCTTCCACATCTTGGAATGAAGAGAATAACGAGAAATATCTTGCTTCCATATTTCGGAATGAAGAAAATAATGAGAAGTATTTTGCTTCCACATTACGGAATGAAGAGAATAACAAGAAGTATCTTGCTTCCACATTCCGGAATGAAAAAATAATGACAAGTATGTTTCTTCCACATCTTGGAATGAAGAGAATAACGAGAAATATCTTGCTTCCATATTTCGGAATGGAGAAAATAATGAGAAGTATTTTGCTTCCACATTACGGAATGAAGAGAATAACAAGAAGTATCTTGCTTCCACATTCCGGAATGAAAAAATAATGACAAGTATGTTTCTTCCACATCTTGGAATGAAGAGAATAACGAGAAATATCTTGCTTCCATATTTCGGAATGAAGAAAATAATGAGAAGTATTTTGCTTCCACATTACGGAATGAAGAGAATAACAAGAAGTATCTTGCTTCCACATTCCGGAATGAAAAAATAATGACAAGTATGTTTCTTCCACATTTTGGAATGAAGAGAATAACGAGAAATATCTTGCTTCCATATTTCGGAATGAAGAAAATAATGAGAAGTATTTTGCTTCCACATTACGGAATGAAGAGAATAACAAGAAGTATCTTGCTTCCATATTCCGGAATGAAAAGAATAATGACAAGTATGTTTCTTCCACATTTTGGAATGAAGAGAATAACGAGAAATATCTTGCTTCCATATTTCGGAATGAAGAAAATAATGAGAAGTATTTTGCTTCCACATTACGGAATGAAGAGAATAACAAGAAGTATCTTGCTTCCATATTCCGGAATGAAAAGAATAATGACAAGTATGTTTCTTCCACATTTTGGAATGAAGAGAATAACGAGAAATATCTTGCTTCCACATTCCGGAATGAAGAGAATAACGAGAAGTATCTTGCTTCCACATTCCGGAATGAGTAACTAAATGATCAATATTACTTTGACATTCTGGAATGAGTAAGATGAAGGGAAATTTACTGCTTTTTAATAAAATAAGAAGAGTTAGTATTAACATTTTAAAATGCTAATTGTTATAAAGTTCTTCTCATAGTTCAATAAAAAATTGGCTATTACTTACGATTCTTTTCTCTTCTTGTTCTGTTACAGGATTTATTATGTCTTCTACAAAATAATGTTTGACTTTACTCAAGCGCCAAATCTTTTTTTCAAATGATGTGTATTTATTTTTGAGTTTTATATGACCAAAATTATTTAGAAATTCTTCATAAACATCGTCTTGAATTGGTCTCGGTTTTTCTTCGCCTGCTGCTAGTTTTATAAACCCAATAATTATAAGTAAATTTCTTAGCGACAACATTTTTTTTACTTTAACCAATTGATTTATTGCAAAACTTAAAACTTCAAGCTTTAGTGAATTTTAAATGAAAATTGGAAAATGTCGATTCTGCATGATTAAAACAAATAAATCTATTGTTTTGGTTTTTATATTTTATATACTACATGTGGGATATTCAGTTTGAAAAAGACGTTTTTCAGTGTATACATAGCCTTATATGAAATGATCAGTAATATAATTTGTTTACACATTAAAATAAAAGAAAACATGTGTTTAATAACGCAAAATCAATTATGTTCCTTTGCTTCCACATTCCAGTCTGCTTCCACATATCGGAATTAACAGTGCCTTTGACTACAATAAACTCTCTCTAAATCGAACATCCAAAAGACCGAAGAAAAAAAACATTCGCTTTATGTAAAGTTGGAATTACGGAGGTTCATTTGCAGAGAATGATCGATGAAGGGATCATGAAATTCGTTCGAATTAGAGAGAGCTCGAATTATGAAGGTTCGAATTATAGAAATTCGACTGTATTTTTTTAGTAATTCATTCGTGAACAAATTTATTTCTGCAATTATTTTTCAACGGAAAGATGAAAGGACAGCAACAAAAAACACCGCGGGAAATATCAAGAAACAAAAAGGCGCTTGTTGCACTTATCGCTAAAATTTAGGTTGAAAACAAAAACACATACACCCTTTAAAGAAACAACCGTCCCCTCATTCTGACTGAAATACATAAATGATGTTCAGTGCCGCCATATTGAATCTAAAGCTTCGATCTGGTTCACGTATATTAACATATGGATGATAAATTCTCGTTCAATTTCGCTTCCTTCCGACACTCCCTTCTTTCGCTTTCGTTGCCCACTTTCTTTTTCATGACCATCCAATCCTTTAATCAACATTGACTCGTGGCTCTGGTTCAACTGTAGTTCAAAAGTCTCCATATCCTCTTCCATGATTTCATATTTCTTTCTATCCTTTCCTAAAAGTTTTTTAAGAAAACAGGCTCTTTGACCCTTCATTTTTTTCCTCTTCAATGTGTTAAGCGCGTATGTCATTGCTACATCCCAGATGTCTTCCATCTTTCTTTCCTTATGACCGACAATATTTTGTTTGTTGTTTCGCTAACAAAAATTTTACTATCATAAGGTGTTATACCATAAAATCTACACTTATAAATTTTTAATTTTTACGTTAGTTGTAGGAGGCGGATTGCAGCCTCATCTCCAGAACTCTTTGTCTTTTCGAATATTTAATGGTATGGGCAGGAGGTTTGTATAGGTACCACATCCTGCATCTCCATTGTTTACTAATTAATTGCGTTATGGTTAACATTTTTATCCTACATTATTTTTGATTCCATGTTTTATCACTTTTTACTTAATGGAAAAATTAACTCTAATTACATTCAGAACATCTCTTTCGTTAAGTGAATTCACTAAAAAAATGTTCTTTGTTACATAACATCTTTTGTCTCTGTTTGAACTTATAGGAATAACACGTGAGGTGAGATTTAAACACCTTTGCTTATATTTTTGTTAATCTCAGCTTATACTTGAAGAAGAAAATATCTGCTCTAATTTGTTTTATTACGTTTACTAACCTTATTGCAGGCTGCAAAACAAAATTCAATCGAATTTAAACCTGCGTTTCAGCTCCTAGTTTTACCCCTAAAATATTTTTAGTTTCATGTGGAAGGAGAACCCGTGTCTAAACCTAGTGGATGAAATTGAAATAAAAAAATTAAATAAATAATGTCATTGGAAGAAAGTCGTCACAGATGTGCATACTTCATGTAAATGTCGTCACACTTTCTGGTTAATACATCACTAAAGACAGAATCATCATTGATACTTTAGCCAAATCTTCTTTCGAAAAGGATTTGCTCATCAATTTTAAGGTTTAAGAAACTTCTCTTTCAAAAAGAAAAGAATTTTGTAGGTCATAAGGAAAGAAATATGGAAGAAATTTGGAATGTAGCGATGACATACGCGCTTCACACATTGAAGAATTCCAATAATGTAACTTAACAAAAACGGTTCAGTGTATTTTATGGGACCATGTTTCATATTGATTTCAGATTTATGCAAAGCAAGAAATACATAACAACTGTCCTAGCATCAAATAAGGAATTGTTTTGTATTTAATTTTGCTGCTGAAAAAATGGCACATGCGTATGTTTAACCATATTCAAAAATATTTCTTAAATCAAAGTGAACGGAAAACTTCTTGAAACCGATTTCAAGCAGTGGTTTCTCAGCACAGTAGTAACAGATACAGTTGTTCCTAATTAGTATTTTCTGAGTGAATCTGAAACACTCTGACGCGCATAAAGTCTTATTCCATGTGTTTTGAACTCATTCATTAAGTGTTGATCTGTTTTGTTTTGAATTATCTTAAGGAATAAAGTAGGAAAAAATTGAATAAACGTTAGTCATTATAACAATAGTGTTATAAGAGCAGAAAGGTTCTATAACTTTTTAATAACATTTGAAAATCTACTGAAGAACAAATCCAAAGAAAATCGCTTAAATCAGGTAAAATCGCCCTAACTAACTTTGTAGAAAAATGAGAACATTTCTGAATATTTTTCAATATTTTCACCACGAAATTTCAAAATTTATGGGGTTTTAGAAATGAATAAAAAGCACTGTTGAGGTTTAGAGTATCAGTTTTTGTTTTATCGAACGGCAAAGCAACAGAACTCTGTAGAAGTTTTATTTATATGTCAAAGTGGCGCAGCTGCCATCCTGCGAATCAAAACTGGGATGACGTCCGTTTTCATGAAGTTTTACAACTGTAGGTTGTCTCGGCTGGGCGGGTATTTCCCGGTCAGGGTTGCCAGTAAGATTTTATCACCTAAATCCAGGTTTTCCAGGTTAATTTTTGCCCTTTTTCCAGGTTTTGAGGCATTGTTTCCAGGTCATATTGATACATTTTAAAACTTGATGATAATATAAACGGTGGACAATCCTACTACACCCTCCCCTCGAGCACTTTATTTCTCTTCATCAAAATGAAATTTCTCTTAAAGCTGTTATTTGTACCAAGAATGAGGTAGATCCTCGAATTAATTTTTTTTTATATATATTACATCTTTGCCTATATACTATAAATATATAAATATAAACCAATAGGATTAAAAACTACAGCAATTGCAATAATAAGAGTAAACAAGAACCACATGGTGCAAAACGGTAGCACCTCTCAATATATACGAAGCAAAGACATATCTGATTTTCCGCGAAAAAACTTTGGAAGCCTAACTTACACTAAGCCAACCACAAAAAAATATTCTTCAAGTGTAAATGAGATTAAATTAAAAAATACTATTATTACGGTGGATGTTATGTTTCGATGGGATTTTTAAAGATCATAGCCTGCACTTTATTGCAATTTTTCGAAAGGGCTGTTACACCGTCAAATGTAGTAACTCCGACAAATGTAGTAAGCCTCCGCTATATGTAGTAAACCTTTACAGCCGCAGTTGTAGTTGTGGCTGAGGCTTAAAACTTGGCAGGTGAGATATTGTTAAAATTCTTAGGCCATATTTGGTACTGATGACGTCATTATGACGTCACAGGTACTTTCTAGAAAAGCAATTTCCTACTACAGTTGAAGCTCAAAACTTGGCACAGGGGATTGTTACATTACAAGAATTAAAATGCTTGGACCAAATTTGGTACTGGTGACGTCATTATGACATCACAAGGATTTTTTTAAAAAACAACTTCCCACCATATTTGAAGCTCAAAACTTGGCACAAAGGATTGTTACATTACAAAAATTAAAATGCTTGGACCAAATTTGGTACTGGTGACGTCATTATGACGTCACAAGGATTTTCTAAAAACGCAATTTTTCGCGACAGTTGAAGTATAAAACTTGGCACAAGGTATTGTTACATTCCAAGAACAAATTATTTGGATCAAATTTGGTACTGATGACGTCATTATGACGTCACAAGACTTTTTAGGAAAGCTATTTCCACATGTAATTGGAGCTTAGAATTTAGCACGGAGAATTATCACATTGCAAGAATTAAAATGCTTGGACCAAATTTGGTACTTATGACGTCACTATGACGTCAAAGTAATTTTCTAGAAAAGTTACTTCCACATGTAATTGGAGCTTAAAACTTGGCACGGGGATTTGTTGCATTGCAAGAATTAAAATGCTTGGCACAAATTTGGTACTGGTGACGTCATTATGACGTCACAAGGACTTTCTAGCAAAACAACTTTCCATCATAGTTGAAGCTAAAAAACTACGATGGCCCGGAAAGCTCATTGTCACAGGAGCATAAAACATATTTTTATGGGCGCAACTTTTTAAAAAAAATTTTTCACATATATATTTCTGTTACGCGCGCAATTTTTTTTCACCTGCATTTTTTCTTACGCACTATGTTATTATGTTATTATGTTGGTATCAGATTACGAAAGTACACTGGCCATAGCACTTTTAACTGTTTGGTTTTGTTCGGACAAAAAAGTTTGGTGCATTTCTTTCAAAAAGAAAGAATGAAGACATACTTTTATTACGTAGCACCATTATTTTGTTAATATCTTTGGGGAAGTTTACTATATTTTAAGTATTATACGTTTTATTGTTCATTTTGTTTTGACAAACAGCAATGTTACTGGCGATGTTCAAAGACCATTATAAAATATTAAGGTTATTTGCTTTGTTTTAATGCCCAAATACATCCAGAAGTAGCTTTTCTTTAAATATCCTGTGACGCTACAATGACGTCACCAGTACCAAATTTGTGCCAAGCATTTTAATTCTCGCAATGCAACAAATCCCCGTCCAAGTTTTAAGCTCCAATTACAAGTGGAAGTAGCTTTTCTAGAAAATTACTGTGACGTCATAGTGACGTCATAAGTACCAAGTTTGGCCAAGCATTTTAATTTTTTGAATGTGAGAATTCTCCGTGCTCAATTCTAAGCTCCAATTACATGTAGAAGTAGCTTTCCTAGAAAGTCCTTTGACGTCATAATGACGTCATCAGTACCAAATTTGGTCCAAATAATTTGGTCTTGGAATGTAACAATACCTTGTGCCAAGTTTTATACTTCAACTGTCGCGAAAAATTGCGTTTTTAGAAAATCCTTGTGACGTCATAATGACGTCACCAGTACCAAATTTGGTCCAAGCATTTTAATTTTTGTAATGTAACAATCCTTTGTGCCAAGTTTTGAGCTTCAAATATGGTGGGAAGTTGTTTTTTAAAAAAATCCTTGTGACATCATAATGACGTCACCAGTACCAAATTTGGTCCAAGCATTTTAATTCTTGTAATGTAACAATCCCCTGTGTCAAGTTTTGAGCTTCAACTGTAGTAGGAAATTGCTTTTCTAGAAAGTACCTGTGACGTCATAATGACGTCATCAGTACCAAATATGGCCTAAGAATTTTAACAATATCTCACCTGCCAAGTTTTAAGCCTCAGCCACAACTACAACTGCGGCTGTAAAGGTTTACTACATATAGCGGAGGCTTACTACATTTGTCGGAGTTACTACATTTGTCGTTGACCTTTACTACATATAGCGTTACTACATTTGTCGTTGAATTTTACTACATATGACGGAGTTACTACATTTAGCGTTGAAAGTTTACTACATTTGTCGGAGTTACTACATTTGTCGGAGTTACTACATTTGACGGTGTAACAAGGGCCTTTCACAGACTGAACATTTGCGTCGCTTTTTGAAAAGAAGGGAAAATGTTTCACGAAGTTTTTTTATTCTTAATTACGTAAGTAATTTAAAAAAATAGAAACGAGGCGAGATCTGATGTGACGTAATTTCCGAAAAGGTCTATTGTTACCGTAAAAAATGGTGCATATGTAAAGTTTCAATTAAATCAGACACTTAGGAACCGAGGCCACGACATTTGTTTGACGGTGGCGTAAGATTAGGAAACAATATGGCATCAAAAGTGCAGCTAATAAAATCAACAAAATATTTTAAACAAAGTGATGAATAGCACTAGTCCAGAAATAAAATATCAGAATGAAAAATTTGTATATTGTAAACATTCGGTGAATTAATATTATTGGTTCTGCAGATCAATTTTCATGGACATATCTGACATATCAATACAAGACTAAATAACAGAATAAGAATATATGTTGTGGGGTAATGGCCACAAAGTTATGGATCCAGAAACAAAATAAACTTGTAACAGAACAATATCAAGGAATAGACTTATGCACTTCCAACAGAAAAATGTAGCCATATACATAAAGAACAAAATTATTGTGAATTGATGTTCAGTCTTACAAATCAAAATAGATTCATGCTGAATCTATTTGCAAAACAAATTTGTCGGTCATATCAAATTTGATTCTTAAATCACCATCAATCAGTAAAACAGCTGCCGCCATTTCATCCTCTGTTAATTCAACTTTCAAATCAAAGAGATTGCACAAGGAATGCACTTGATCATTTCGCAGATTTATTTTAAAAATCTCTTCGGATGTTACATCTGTTACGGACAGATTTAAAAACCATGAATGTCAGCATATTGTTTCTAACAATTCCAGTCCACAACCAGTACATTTGACAAACAACAACTTACCAAACTGCTCGCACCAGGGGCGGATCTAGGATTTTTTAAGGGTTAGGCAAATTTTTTTTGTTTAACACACATAAGGGCGCACTCGATGAAATTTACGCCAATTTACGCCCAATCTAATACATACTTTTCGAAGTGTAAAAATTATTAACTCGAATTGATTCGTCCTAACGTAAAGGGGTGTTATAATGCAAGCCTGTATTGTTGCACTAATGGAATAAGGGAAATAAACAAAAGAAAACTAATTGAGTATGAATGGAATGTATTAAACTACGTTATGTAGGCCAAAATAATATTTTCTGCCAGATTGGAGGTTAAGTAAATAACCAATAAATTACTTCATCTGTTATCTTCTTCATTTTCTTGATTGCTTGTACATGAACAGGAAGCATCCACCAAACGAAAACATACTTGTAATGAATCAAATAAATAAATTTTCAATCACCTATCATGATAGATTGGAGCACTCAGATAAATACATGATACTTTATGATATTTTACTTCATATATATACATATACATGATATTTTATCTATGTACTTCGCAAGATGGTCAGATAGAAAGAAAAGAAAAGAAATTATGTTAAGAAATAGAGTAAAATGACCAAAATCAAAGTGAGAGACAAGCTCCTTGATCATTATCCAGCAGCAAAATAAAAACAGATTTCTGCACTATACGTTCATCAAATCAAATAGTATACCCTACCCTAAAAATGATCCATGGTTAAATAATTAATGTCAACCACATTATAGTAAAAGATGGTGTTTACAGAAATCCCTGAGACAAGTCCAAGAACCTATATATAAAACTACACAACAACAGACAAATTGTGTACTGCTTCCTCTTTAATAAGAGCTACAGCATTTTTTCCAGAATTTAATGTAGCATAGGAAACAAGAAGTCAAACTAAAACATTATATAATTACCTTTTTCAAAAGAAGACATAACATAGGTGGTTTTTGTAAAATGAAAGAATAACTCCAAAGATGTTAAAGTGTTCCTGCATCCAAAATGATATTTCGAGGGATGATAGAATGCACAAAGTTGTTTCAGAAGTCTTATAGTTTTTGGAAATTCTGTTTCCTTGGGCAGATATTTCGATTTAAAAATCATAAAATCATACAATACATAATTATGATGTAATAAGATTTTTATTCTTTGTTTATGTGTATAAACTCTCAATATATTATAACTTCATTTTCTTATCACTCACTCACCCTTTCTCTCTATAGTAAATTAAAAAGATATAGTATTAATGATAACTTGCGATAAGAAGTTTAACCTATTATATACTATCTTATTATATACATCATAAAATATGCATTGCATAAAGTGAATGTAAGATTTCAAAAATTAAATATATACATATCTCAGAAACTGGAAGTAAGTTATACTAACAAGAGGCTTTTTGAGCTTCATCGTATTGGTTCATATCATTTTGGACACAGGATCCTTTTAAAGTTCTTAAATTCAAAACCTGACAGTCATCTCGAACCAAGAAAAATTATGCTGAACTGTACAAATAAGTTACCAGGTAAAGATACTGGTGCTAAAAAAACCATGCAGCTGCCTACGCAAAACAACTTAGAAGAATAACAATGACTTTGTGTATTATAAACTCAGTCATTCAAACGTAATTTCGTAACATTTACAGATGCATTTTTGATTAACAGAAACAGATACCAAAAATATTTATATAGCTATACATCATTAATCAATATAAAATAGGCTTCGGTTCAGTTGACACAAACAAACTTAATATCTGAGCTAATAATTAACTGTCGTCATACTTATGTTCAACGAATTATGGTGCTAATAATCCATGCTAATCATTTATATTACATAAAATAAAACACTTGCTTTAAAAAGCAGCCATAATGTTTTCATTTTGCAGAAGCAAGAGAAGAGACATAACTCGAAAAAAATGCTTTTCCTAGATTTTGAAGTCAGTTTTCAACAGATTATTATTAGTGGATTATTAGTGAATTCAAAATTCCATAATACTTTCCTAATTAATACTTCATTATTGCTATCAAAAGCTGCAACGATGTTTTCTAGCGAACCATGTTGAACTGGGTCTAATTCGAAGGTCCCACGGCCGTTTTGTATGAGGTGGCATCGGGGTCAGAAATCGCAATTTTCTGTCATCCGTAAACGTTCGCTTGATTTCGAAATCGTCCGTCGGAAACTTCGCTTAATTACGAGGTCGGTCGCGATTAGACTTTTCCGACGGAGCCTCGCATCAGCTAACGATCGCGGTACCATTCTGGCCAATCAACTTTTAACTTTTTCATTTTCGGTTTTTAAAATTCCAAATTTTGCTTTTCACTCTTTTAACTTTCTTTCTCAGCTTTTCCACTCAGTTTTTAGCTTTTTAACTCAGCTTTTCATAACTCCTACTTTCCTTTTCAATTCTGTAAGTTTTTTATTTTATTTCGGTTCTTTGCTTTTTAGTTAATCACATTTTCATATCACTGAATATCTATTCTGTCACTCTCCTTCTTATAGATTTTTTTATATGAATTATCTCGTTCGTAACTATCTTTCGCTAGTTTCCACAATTTTCATATTATTTATTGGTTTTTGAGAGAAAGAAAGAGGCAGCAAATTAATGATGGCTGCGTTTGCAGAGGTGGCAGACGAAGAACTTATCCGTTCAATGGTTTTAAGAGGCGTCAGCTACCAAAATATTAGCGATTTCTATAAAAGAGTATATCCTGGACTCCGAGGCATCAGCAAAAGAAGTGTGCGCAGGTACTGCCGACAAATAAATATTTCGAGACTTAGTGATGTTGAAATAACTCAAGCAGTTCAAGCTCGTGTATTGAGGTATGGTGATACTTTTGGTAGAAGATTAATGCAAGGCAGTCTTCATTCAGCCCTAGGTGTTACTTCAGGCGTTGTAAGCCAAAGAAGAGTGGCAAGAGCGTTGCGGATAGTTGCACCACGGTCATATCAAGCCAGAGCAACAGACACAATCAACAGGACCAATCCTATCCCGTATTGCGCACCATACTTTGGTTATAAGGGACACTTCGATCAGAACGAAAAAATAGCTCAAAGATATGGTTGCACGCATGTACTCTTTATTGACGGTTGTTCCAGACTTGTTTCTGGATATGCGAGCATGCCAGTAAAGAACCCAATATTAATATATCACTTCGTTTTTAAGCCTGCTATTATGAAGTATGGGCTTTGGGACCAAATAAGAATGGACCATGGCACAGAATTTTGTCTCGTCATATTCGTTCAACGACTTTTATCCCCATATCGACGAAGTACAAACAGAACTGCTTTCAGACAGACGCAGTCTACACAAAATTACGTAGCAGAAAGGTTCTGGCCCGAAGTGAACAGTCGCATAAATTATCCCCTGAAAAGAGGAATGAATCATATCGTTGAAACCCTAGGTTTGGAGATAGATGATGTAGTAATGCGCTACTGTATATCTTATGTCATGCTCCATGTTTCCAAAGATGCAGTGGAACACTTACTGAACTCTTGGAACTATCACAGAGTGTCTGGACCGTCAGGCTGTGTTCCTGTTGAAAATATGCGAGCTACTCGTGGCACGGCTACTGTACCGTCATGGCTAATTCCAAGCACGACAGAGGCTGTAGCTATGTACGAAGCAAACGGAAGAAATTTAAGCAGAAATGGAAATTTTGGCATTGATCCGCTTATTTCAAGACCGCATTTGTTCGAATCAAGAGAAATGTTATTTGTTGCAAATTCCGCATCGCCTGAGCAAATATTTTCTGATGTTGTTCATGGAAGTTACGATTCTCTGCAGAAAGCGTTGCTTTTGTTCTATAACCTGACACAAGGCTTATCTTAATCAAAATGACGCTGGGAAAGCAATAACTGTGTAAATAAATAACTTTTCATGCTTTTCATTTTTCATATAAAAACATAACAATAAGACTTGACTTTAAAAATATAATATATATATGAATATATCGAAATATAGATACGTAATAATAAATAATAATAAATAATAAATACATAAATAAAATGTTTTCCAAAAACAAAATATAAAAATTTTAGCGCTCAAAACACTATATGAGCCTGAACAAAATAGCAGAAAAATATCTGGGAACAGCAAACTGTAAGTAAGTAAGTAATATACGAAATAAAAGAAAAGTTGTCTAACTGCTTTCTTTTTTTGTTCTTTACTATTTTTGTAAAAGATAATGCAGAAAGGTTCTGAAACATAAATAGAAAACAAAATATATCCATTAACCTTTTAGCATTCATACCATGTAACTGATCAAAGTTCATTTTTCACATTTTGTACATCAAATCATGGGTCCAGTTGAAGAATGCGAGACAGATAGATATTATCTGACAACAAAATATAAAAGTCATAAAAGACTAAAAATAAAAATTAAACTGAGGTTAAACTATAAACTAACAGGCAGAAGTAAGTCATCTTCATTATCATCTCCATCATCTAAGCTTGGTACTTTGATACCGAGAGCGTCTGCTATGGAACGCCATAGCTGCCACAAGTACCTAAGTTATCTTTTCGTTATGCGATGAAGATATTACGTGTTGTCCTGGTTTTATTTTTCGATGGGGTCTCGTCATTACTCCATGCGATTACACTCTGATGTGATGTAGTGATTTTATTATGGATTGCGGTGTTTTTAGTGCGCCAAACGGTAATTGCATTATAAAATGCGTTGGTTTCATTATGTAATGCTCCGGTTTTATTTTGTGATTTCTCGATGTCATTACGCATTGTGCTGATTTCATTACGTGGTTCGCTCATTCAGTCCGATATTTCATTACGTGGTGCGATGATTTAATGCGCTGATTTCATTACGTGGTGCGATGATTTCATGCGCTGATTTCATTACGTGGTGCGATGATTTCATGCGCTGATTTCATTACGTGGTGCCATGATTTCATGCGCTGATTTCATTACGTGGTGCCATGATTTCATGCGCTGATTTCATTACATCATGCGTTCATCCAAATGCGCTAATTTCTTTAGGTGATCCATTGCGCATGCTCCAGACATTAAATAAATTAAAATAAATTAATAAAAAAGCGCGTGTTCAGAATAACAAAATGGCGGATAACAAGATCCGTTCTGTTCTCGAAAAGCTCAAGTTAAAATATTTAATTCCAGTGTTTGAAAAGGAAGATATAACTATTGATCTGGTTTCTAAACTTTCTCAAGAAAATTTTAAAGATCTTGGTGTAACTGATCCTGGTATCATGATGAATCTTAGAGTTTCTTGTTGTTCTTATGGTGGCACACAACCAAAACAAGGACGGTGCAGTGATGTAGGGGCACCAAAATTTGTGATTCCAAAAGAGGTAATCCAAAATCTTATTGATGATGGTTGTCGTGTTAAAGAAATTAGTAACATTCTGTGTGTATCAGAAAGAACAATATATCGAAGGATGGAAGAATTTGAGTTAAGCACACAAAATTACACGATTATTGATGATGAGGACCTTGATAAGGCATTACTTGAAGTGATCTATCAATTTCCAAATTCTGGAGAAGTTATGTTGCGGGAACTACTAAAAAACCATGGTATAAAAATCCAGAGGAATGTGCTTAGGGAAAGTTTACAACGTGTCGATACATCAGGAAGTCAGTCAAGAAGTAAAAGAAGGTTACACAGACGAATCTACAATGTTAAAGGCCCAAACCACCTGTGGCACCTGGATACTAACCATAAAATAATACGCTGGCATTTTGTAACCATTGGTATTGTAGATGGATTTAGTCGATTACCAGTAGGATTAACTTGTACAAATAATAATAAAGCTGATTCTGTTCTGATGTGTTTTCAAGATGCTGTTAAAGAATACGGTCTTCCCAGCAGGGTCAGAACCGACAAAGGTAAAGAGAACGTGCTGGTTGCGGATTTCATGCTAGAAAAACGTGGGACTGGGAGAAAAAGTGTCATAACTGGTAAAAGTACCCACAACCAAAGAGTTGAAAGACTCTGGAGAGACGTTTTTAGTGGCGTTCTTTCTTATTTTTATAACTTGTTCTATTTTTTGGAAGATCAGGAAATTTTGAATGCAACCAATAATAAACATCTCTTCGCGTTACATTATACCTATCTGCCAATCATTAACCGAAAACTGCAATGGTGGAAAGACGCATGGTCAACACATCGTCTGAGAACAGTCAATTCTTCTCCGATCCGACTTTGGGTCAGTGGTCAGATAACAAACCCTGTGGGTCTTGCGCCTGTCGAGGTTGACGACCTCTATGGGGTCGATGGAAATCTTAGCGAAGATCAGGACAGAGATACGGATAATCGACCTATATTCGAATTCCAATTACCAACTTTAAGCCAAAAATGTTTGGACGAAATTAACTTAGTAAGAAATGGAAGACACGATGACTTCGATGGCATTGACACTTACATTGAAGTTTTAGACATTATCAAAAATAATGACATATAAATATTAGTCCCGCAAAAAAAATATATGTGTTTGCGGTACCCGACCAACCCTCAACTTGCGATTCATTGTTGCACAGAGTAACTTAAATACTTAGTAATTACTATAATCATCTATTTTAATGGCTATTACAATATTTTCGCGGAATTATAGAAAAATTTTGTTAAAAGTTATCATGAGGACTTAATTTCTTTTGATATTTTTTCAAGGAAAGTTAGGTAAAAAAACTGAAACAGACATTGTATATAAGTACGTCTTTCCAAAAAAAAACCAAACAGATTCACAGATTTTTGAAAATAGGTTCTGCCATGTTTCATACGGTGACCGATAAGAGTAACACATTTCTTTCAAAAATACTAGACATGTTCTTCGAAAGTGCGAAATGCTTTCTTCGAAAATGCGTTAACATCTTAAGCGTGGAGCATAGTGCGTTATTGCATACTAATATATCATGACATCGTAGACATACGGCTTTTGAAGATGTTATGCATTTCGAAGTACATTTTTCGCATTTTTGAAAATCTCACGGCATAGAGCCTTCGCAAATTTCTAAACATGTTACCGACAGAGAGTTAACAAAATAATTGTAAACAAAAGATGAAAAAAGACACTAACACAAGTATGTCTGTTTATAATGAACAATGACAAAGTATAAACGTAAGATAACTGTCAAGGAATGAATAAATGAATAACTATCCAATCAACCAGTAAAATAAATGAGACAAGTTGGTTTCGAAAGGAGAAAACACAAATTATTTTTAAAACCTCTCCTCTAAAGTCAAATTTGTTTCAGATTTGTGAAGGTTCTCTGAACAATCGAACGGCAGACTGGGTATCACACTTCTATTTCAATAAAATTGGGGATAGACATTTGCCAATTATGTTTATGTCAATTCTAGTAATCCTCCACAAAAACATAATCGCAATTAAAAAGAATCACAATCTAGGATAAAGTAAATGTTACAATCACGCAAGTCCAAAATAAGAGTTAGCAAAAGCATAATCAAACAAGTTGAACAGATCATTTCTCTCTGGAATCCTGTTAAATGCATCCGCACAAACTAGCTGCAGTTGATTGATACAGGTGTGGCTCGTTGGCAAAAAGCTGCCATTGAACCCAACAAAATTGATGCTGGGATGTGTTTCGAATCCTAAAGGTGGTTCCAAATCAGAGCAAGTTACAAATTGTAAAATCGATCCAAGATTTATATTTCCTCTTCTTCCGCCTAAAAAGAAACGCAGTGAGTAATCAAGATTTTTTTTCAAACTTCATTTGTCAAAGGTCTTTATGGGGCACAAAAAAGGTTACAGAAATTATAAAATGCGATTGAAACCATCGTTTAAAATTAACCAAAAGGTTTTTCCACTAACCAGCTACTTCTTTTAAGTACTTCAAGAACTCTCCATAAATCTCCTCCTGATATTTTCTTTGATTTGAACCTGATTCTTTAAATTGGGGTTTTAATAGGTTTACTAGTTTCTTGAAAGTAACGATGTCATTGTCATTTGGCCGTAATATTGTTAAGAAAGTCGGGATTGCGACACCAACCTAAATTATGATGAAAGAGGAAAAGTTAAATACCATAAAAAGCTGGACCTATCAATTTGTCAAAACTCATCTGATAGCTTAACATAATAAACTTTAACATAATAACTATCTTAATAATTAAACCTTATCATGTTGCATTTTCTTAATGGCTGTTTCTTTATGAATTGATAACAGCTTCGTTTTTAACAGAAACATTTTACCTGATATATACCCATCTCCTTTAAACCTTGTCGCAATTTCTTCAGTGGAAGCGATAGATTTTCGTCTAAGCTGAAAACTTGTTGTAATACATCTTCAGGAAGAAATTTAGGAATTTTTCCATTCTGCAAGATAGTCAAGCCTGATTAAAGAAAAGCGATCTATTTCATCAGATATAAAAAATAATTTCCATACAGAAAAACTTTCATCTTTACTGAAGTAAAGATTAATTTTATTTTTATAAAACATACATAACAACATAAAACATAACATGGAGTGATTTTGTTACTTACCAAACAAGATTCCAATTGTTTCATAATCTTCACTCATCTCTTCAATCAAACCTTTCTCAAAGTACTTTGTAAAAATTTCACGTAGTATCAAGGTGAAGAATTCCTTTCTTGGTCCAGAATAATCTTCTGCTTCCTAAAGAAACATTAAGTTCATTTATTTATTAAGAAAAATTATGACAGCTTTTTAAGGGCTGAGTTTTGATCTTTAGTATTCGTACCTCTCCATAGAACTGGACATCAACGGTCAGTGACTTATCACTAATCTCTTTAACTTCTGACAAACCAGTATTTAGTATATCTGATCTACTGACATATATGTCAGATGTTTCACCAGTAATTTGTTCATTTAACTCATGAATTTCGAGAGGGCGTCCTTTTACTAAAGTATGTTGCATTTTTCGTAAGCAAGCAACTGGATCAAGTGTTTGTGTTTTCAGCAGATTGTTTATTACTAGTTCTACCTGAGTAAAATATGTACTTTCTATCATATCTGCTTTTGGAACTATTGAAGTTGACATATCTTCTGCCAATATTGGGGAATCATCAGGCTCAATAACAATGCACCCACTTTGATTTTGATCGCTACAGTCTTGCTCAGTTACATCTTTATAACAGAGATTTAAGAATATATTACACACTAATTTTGCCAGTGGCGTAACTCGGGGGGTGCGTTGGGTGCGATCGCACCGCCCTCGGATTTATCTTGCCCTTCTTTTACTACCAAGCAATTTTTCATGCGACATTCTTACAAAATTTCTAAAAATCATTAATTTTTTGTCAGCAAAACTGCATAAAATAGCTTTGTTTGAATTTGTTGCTATGGTATAAAGTGTGCCATTGCTTTACGATTGTATGTTCTAAGCCTAAATATGTGAAAAACGCACCTGCCCTAAGTTTAAGTCAGTTACGCCACTGTTTGCACTATTGATTTTGTAAATATGATTAACTTAAATAGACGTTAAACTTACTTGATCTTCTTGGATACATCTCAGGTAAAACAAACTCAGAATCACTCTCCTCTGATGAAGATGTCTCTTTGATTTCAGCTTTCAGATGATTTTCGTTATGTTTACGAAGATGTGTAAGAAGTACCTCTTCTCCACAAGTGTGACATTTTTCTTTTAATGTAGACACTCTATTTACTTCTATTGGTGTGATGTCTAGTGACTTTTGAATGGGTCTTATATACAACTTACACTGAGAACTCCCAAGTGTTCCCTTTATATCTTTTACATTTAAAGTAGGACTTTTGATTACTGAAAGATATTTGGAGTTTGGAAGGCATTTTAACAATTCAAACCCTCCACCTTCCCTTAATCTTGGAAATCCCACTGATTCACCATCTTCATCAACTTCATCTGATAGAAGTTTCTTATAGAGCATATGTTCATCATCATCTAAAGAAAGTTTAATTTTTTTATTTCCAAGTCCAGTACCTTGCAGTATTTCTTTCTCTTTCAGTGTAGGTGCACACTTCTGAAAAGGGTTCGACAAACAATAAAAATTTGCTGTCCAAGATCGCCCAAGCATTTTCTTTTTTTTAATTTGACTTCTGTGGGCTGTATTTGGACGTGTGTAAGGTCCAAATAGAATTGAACGTTCACTAGCAATACGCTCAACAATAGTCCTTCTTCTTGAAATTGAACTCTCTCCATCTCGATTATCTCCATCATTAGATCTTGTTCTTGGATTTCCTTCACAACTTGCATGTCTTCTACACAGATCCAGAAGCCGAAGGCGATCTCCTAATCTAGTGACCCCTAATTCACACA
The DNA here is from genome assembly GCA_027922465.2 of Turritopsis dohrnii. Classification (NCBI taxonomy): domain Eukaryota; kingdom Metazoa; phylum Cnidaria; class Hydrozoa; order Anthoathecata; family Oceaniidae; genus Turritopsis; species Turritopsis dohrnii. The sequence continues at coordinate 76,838 of BQMF02000643.1, read as the reverse complement.
ATTGTTCCTTTGATAACTGAAGGATGTTTTGTGGTTCCATCCCTTCATTTTGAAACTTTTCCTTTAAGTAATCAAGACCAAGACTCTTCAGAATTTCCTCCATAATTTTCCTTTGCCTGTGCGTCCCTATTGTTATGTATCTTAAACTTTTTAAGTGATTTGCTATGAATAACAACAGTATGATATTAATTAAATCATAACAAATTAGAATATAAAAAATTTATTACAAATTTCAGGACAGACAGGTCAGACTTGTTTACATTTATAATGAAATATGGTCCTAAATAAGTATCAGTAAAATAATTATAAGTTTTAGCTTCTTCTGCTTCTTTTTTAGCTAGCTAAGTTAACCTAGCTAGCTACATCTTTCAAACATTTTCTACATCAAATCTTTACTCTTTTCTGTTATTTTCAATTACATATTCTAACATATCCATCGTGTTTACATCAATTTTGTCTGCCATTTTGTTATTCTAAACACGCGCTTTTTTATTAATTTATTTTAATTTATTTAATGTCTGGAGCATGCGCAATGGATCACCTAAAGAAATTAGCGCATTTGGATGAACGCATGATGTAATGAAATCAGCGCATGAAATCATGGCACCACGTAATGAAATCAGCGCATGAAATCATGGCACCACGTAATGAAATCAGCGCATGAAATCATGGCACCACGTAATGAAATCAGCGCATGAAATCATCGCACCACGTAATGAAATCAGCGCATTAAATCATCGCACCACGTAATGAAATATCGGACTGAATGAGCGAACCACGTAATGAAATCAGCACAATGCGTAATGACATCGAGAAATCACAAAATAAAACCGGAGCATTACATAATGAAACCAACGCATTTTATAATGCAATTACCGTTTGGCGCACTAAAAACACCGCAATCCATAATAAAATCACTACATCACATCAGAGTGTAATCGCATGGAGTAATGACGAGACCCCATCGAAAAATAAAACCAGGACAACACGTAATATCTTCATCGCATAACGAAAAGATAACTTAGGTACTTGTGGCAGCTATGGCGTTCCATAGTCTGCCAACCCAGGCACAAAACCTCCTCTAGGTGGATATATAAAATCTTTTCGGCACACAGGGCACTTCTCTAATTTATCAATGCATTCACTGCAGCCAAGAAAACGATTACATATATCACAAAACGTAATCTTTGTGACCACAAATTCAAAACAACAAATGCATTTAAAACAATTCTTCACCTCATCCATATTTTTCATACTCATGGCTTCAATTACTGCTTCTTTAACAGTTTCTTTCAACTTACAAATACTCGAATCCTCTAACACTCTTACCACTGGATTCCTTGAAGAATGATCTGTTTGTTTGGATGGGCCAGGTTCACAGTTGTCTGAGATAGTATCAAGCAAGGGAAACAAATGATTGTCATAAAAAAAGTTCTCAACATTTTCATCCTCCATGCCATAATCACCTTTCACCAGTGCCCATGAGTTTGGTTTAAATGCTTTGAACATTTCGCATGGAATAGCTCGTATCGAAAGTTTGTTGTCCCAATTCATTAAGCCTAAAGTAACACACAAAAGAATATATATAGACACACAATTTTTTTCTCTCTGAACAAAATTAATTACTAATAAAATTAGTACGAAAAAGAGTGTGCATATACATTGAACACAAATGAAACCTTCAGTTGAATGAAATGAAATGAAACATAGCATACTGTAACTATGATGGCATAAAATGCATGAAAAGTAGAGTTTTATAGGTTGATAAATACCAATAAATGACTTGAGAATTTAGCACATGATTGTTATTTTAGTCAATTTTTAACTTTAATTTAGTTTGTAAACTACATTAAATTGGAATGAAAATGCTCTAATCTACATACCTCTAGAATTTGGTGAGTCCTTAATGGGCACACCATTTTTATATGTTATGACCATTACTCCTTGATGTGCCAGCTGGTAGCCAACTTCATCTTGGATATTGAACACACCAAACTGCTCCCCATGCTTGGCTTCAATTTTTTTTAAGTCGATTTTCACTTCAAGCACTGTAGTCAGCTCACTTTCCACTATCTCACTAACACTAACATTTTTATAAACTTGATTCACCTTTTTGCAATAGGGCTTTGCAGCATGCTTTGAATATTTTTTGGCTGATGGAACAGGCCGGGTGCCGAATGTGCTATTGCCACGTCTCTTATTCCAGGTATTTGCTTCCCAAGAAGGGCTTGAAGCTGACAATGATATATCTCCCCAGACAGTGGGTGTATTAAACTTGTTAACCGGAACTGGGGTAGTACTTGATAAAGCCTCTTCGTTATTTTGCAAGCCAATAACCCAAGCTTCAGTAGCATCTAAGATATAGATTTAACAATGGAAGAAATGCAGTATGGGGATATTCCAGAACTAAGCTCAAAACAGACAAATACACACAAAAATTGAAAAATTTTAGTTCACCTACCTGAAGGTATCACAAACGATCCTTCTTGATTTGGCCTTATGTTTTTATAATCTCCATGTATTTTCACTTTCAGATGTACTCCATCAGCTTTTACATTAAATAATGCGACCAAATCATCCACACTAATGTCATCGCATGGCAATGATGCATGACTGGATCCAAATATAAGTTTCAAGCTCATTTTATTTATATACTTGAATAACAAAAATGTAGACAGCTCAGTATTAGTAAAAATGGACTTCTCCAGAAATTTTGCTCCCCTGGGTAGGAAATCCAGAAATCCCAAAGGAAAAGAAAGAAAATTCAAGAGGGGTCACTTGCTTATTGTGGAAATCCAGAGGGAGTCAAACATAAACCCATATCCTCAACCCCAGCATAACAAAATTCCACACAGGTGGATATGTATAAACCAAATTAAAAGCTCACCACAACAAAAAATATATATATCTTGTTGCTATGTGCAAAACTTCATAAACTTTGTATGATTTTTTAGTAAGTTCATTAAACATTAAAGGAACCTGCAACTTTTTCCCCAAAATAATGAAATGATGCTCCTCTAATCTTTACTTTCACACTATGATCCTACATAGGCAAAATAGCAGCTGTAAAACTAAAACCTTTTCAGGAGAGTTGAAGCTGTGCTAATGTTCTCATTGGGCAGGGGTTTAGCACAGCGAACAGAATGTTTACTCTGCAAGAAAAATAAACAATCCCCTTCCTGATCTAATCCAGAGAGGGGCAGGCTGGTCAAGGTACAATATTAATAATAACTACTTGTGTGACATGCGTAGGACATTATCAACGTTTAGATGTTAAAATAAACAAACAAATAAACAAGCAAACAAAAATCTTTCTTAAATCCAACGCAACAACAACCAACAACACAAACCCACGTGTAAACGAAATAACGAAAACTTTCTTATGAGATCTACGAAGGAGAGTGTCTGAAACATGAAATGAAGAAAGAGAGAAACACGAAACTGGAAATCACGAAAGATTTTACTTCTCGTTGTTAATGTCATGTTTCATGAAATGGCCGCAATGTAACACTCATTCTGAAGAACAGGAACACACAGACATTTTTGTTTTTCTGTATGGCGTTTTTACATCTTTCGCACTAATACGTCACAAGTAAGAAATTTTAATACGAACCGTGTTGGCTTTTGTAACGTAATGGCGACGAGCGTTCATGAAATTACTGATTTTTAGGAGGTGATTCTGGACCAAAAAAGACCTCTAGTGCAAATATTTTAATGCAGAATTGTTTGTATACTATAAATAAACGTATTCAATTAAAAAAAACATATACCAAGATTTTTTCGTTAGTTCTCCTTTAAAGCCCCTTTAAGAGTAATATTATTAAAGTTGATATAGCTAAGTGATACCAAATTGGATGAAATCATAATTATCATTCAGTAAAAGTATTATGTGAACTGGTCTGTATTTTCATTTAATAAAGTAACATGCTTTGAGAAGACCCGGATGTAACGTTAGAACGAAGCTTTGGTTTCTTCATGAGGTCGTCTGTGGTTGTTTCAAAAAATAACGAAATAAAACAATTTAATTCAGGTATCACCCTGTCGTTAACAAGTGTATTTAATCAATTTCTTGCCGTTTCCTTTTCAGGTACCGATTCTCTATCATACCCACGTGTCACTGATAGGGTTTGCGGTGGCAGTCGACGTACTGCTTGGCCGACGAGCCACACTGAAAAATACTAAACATCACCAATATTATTGGTTTACAATATCATCAAAAATATTTTTTATTTTATTGACATTCTTTCAGTTTGAATATGTCTGGCAATACCATAATACGGGGGTCTTTTCGTCAGGGGCATGAAATGTTTGGTGAATCTGCTGGAAAACAATGCACGTGTTGTTCTTTATTGTCCATAGTGTTTACTCTAGTGAAAAGTCCAGGACATTGGACTGCCTATGATTTGGATTTTATCGTTGAAAATGGAGATGAAATTTATAAATCTCTTCAAAAGGATGGATATTTAATGATAGCTGAGCTCCCTAAAACTTTGTCGTTACTCCATTCTACAATTGACATTTGTTATGCAGAAGAAAAAGTTGGCTTTGTAAGTGGTACCAGTCGAACTGGTGTACTTTTTGATCAAAACATAACGTCAAATTTTTATGAGGCGGCATCGGGGTCAGAAATCGCAATTTTCTGTCATCCGTAAACGTTCGCCTAATTTCGAAATCGTCCGTCGGAAACTTCGCTTAATTACGAGGTTGGTCGCGATTAGACTTTTCCGACGGAGCCTCACATCAGCTAACCTCTCTTTCGTTCTGGTCACTAGAATCTCGGATCTGGTCCACAATTTTTATAATGAACTCTTGGAATAGACTGGGCTGGGAATCGAATTCGACCGCGCGCTGGGCTGGAAATCGAATTCGGCCGCACTCGGTTGGTTATCAAATTTGGCCGAGCTGGAAATGGAATTCAACTCCGGAAAAGTTATTTGTTTGGAACTTTTACAAGTGTCATTATTTCTTGTATTATGGATATTATGTATCAAATATTGACTATGTGATATACTCAACCTAAGCCGTGGCCCCTCCTGGAAAGCAGATGCAATAGCAACTGAGTGTGTGGCTAGCCACGTAAAAAAAGTAATACCTAATAGCATAAATCTCCAAAAGTAAATATTTTTTGAGCAGCGCTAAATCTTAAAGTAGAAAAGAAAAGAATCAATACCATGTAGCGTTCACGTGTTGCCTGTTGCTGGTGCGCCATTATTGTTTCGCATCATGACCAGGTCAAACAACACAGGTACACACTTACATCCTGCTCAGGTGATCCTGCGGCCGAATTCGATTTCCAACCCAGTGCGGCCGAATTCGATTTCCAACCCAGTGCGGATGAATTCGATTTCCAGCCCAGCACTTCTCACATATCATGAGTTCATTATAAAAATTGTGGACCAGATCCGAGATTCTAGTGACCAGAACGAAAGAGAGGTTAGCGATCGCGGGGTCTTTACGGCCAATCAAATTTCAGCATTTCAAATCATAGATGAGGTTTTCTAATAAAAGATTTCATTCTGAAAACTTTGATCTGGTCCTCTAATCCTCGATTTGATTCTTAAATTTCGAATCAGCTTCTCAAAACTTGTATCAGCTTTTTACAAATCCTAGATCAGCTTCTGGAAACTCGGATCAGCTTTCTTAATTCTTAGATCAACTTCTCAGAATTGAGATATGCTTCACATCAAATTTGTTCGGCGCTTTATTCAGCTTCACAGATTTATATTCCTTTTCTTATTTCTGATCAGTTAGAAAATTACTTTAAAATTTCCGTTTCTTTGTGGGTTTGTTTTTTCATTTTTTATTTAATTTTGTATTTATTAATTTTTTTTATTTGTTTGTCCAATCGACTTATACTTTCAACTTAATAACTGTTATGAAGATAAAGTGAACATCAAAATGGCGACATTAGAAGGTATCGTTGATGTAGATTATGTTAGAAATCTTGTTGTCAGTGGTCAGTCCCATCGAAGTATTGCAAGCCATCTTCAAAGACTTTTTCCCGGTTTACGTGGCATTAGTGAGCGAAGTATTCGGCGGTTTTGTCAAGCTCATGATATACACAAACTACGTGATGCTGAACTTGACCGTATAGTAGCTGGTTATATTAACTTATATGGCCACCATTACGGAAGATCCCTGATGCAAGGGAGTATTCGAGCACACTTCGCGGTTACATCTGGTGTTGTGTCACAGAAGCGAATTGCCAGGTCTCTCCGCAGAGTTGCACCAGATGCATTTGAAGCAAGAACACGAGATATCTTAGAGAGAACAAACCCCATACCATACTATGCGCCCTATTTTGGGTACAAAGCCCACATGGATCAGAATGAGAAAATCGGCCAGTGTTATGGATGTACCCATGTTGCGTTAGTAGGGAGCCGTGGAGACAAACTGCCTCTACGGAAAATTACACCATCGAAAGATTTTGGCCAGAACTCAACAGGAGAGTAAACTACCCCGTAAAACGTGCCTTTGCGGAAGTCATTGAAGAAAATGATTACGACACAAGCAACCCGATTTTGAAATACTGTATTTCCTGGTTATGCAATTTTGTAGTCAAAGATGCGGCTTCACATTTAATCGACTCGTGGAACTACCATAGAGTACCCGGTGCACAAGGCTGTGTTCCGATTGAAAACATGCAAGCGACAAAAAACACTGCCGATATAAATGAAGGTCTCGTGCCAACTACTCCAGAAGCAGTTCGCATGTATGAAGAGTTGGGTGGGAATCTTACAAGGGACGCGTCTTTTGGCGTTGATCCTCTGGTTAGAATGGATCATGCATACGAGTCAAGAGAACATTTATTTACTTCTAACCAACCAAGTGGACAAGAAATTTTCTCTCATATAGTTCATGGGGACACCAGTTCTCTTAAAGAAGGTTTGGACATGTTTTACAATCTAACCTCTTCTTTGAGTAACTTGTAAAAACAATATAAAAAACAATTCGGATTTATGTTTTCATTTTTCTTTAAAAATTTAACAAAACAACAAGATGTACATATACAAAACGCTTTAACAGCTCATCATTAACAGCTTATCATTGTTCTTCTTCTTATTTTTTTTAACGCTGCAATAATTTGCTTATAAAAAAAGTGTGTTTCTGGCAATATTTTTTTTGCTCACTTGACATGCTTATCTGACTAATTGACAGAAGTTTATCGAAAACATAACGCGTTTAATTAATCATTAACAAAATTAGATAACAAATTTAAGTTGATTAAACAAAATAAATAAGGCACAAAAAGTGCATAAACACAACATGGCTTGCATATAATAAAAGCTTTTTTCACTTGTCGTAGTTTTCATATACATAAAATATACAATATAAAATATAAAAATATAAAATAATGCATTATATCTTATGAATGCATGCTTAACAAAATAATGCTCAGTTTACCTTCCAGAGGTGGTCACTAATTTGAGTTCACTCAACAAAAATTAAAAATGGTTATACCCAATGGGCACAAATTGAACAAACTTCTTCATAAAATAAACTATTTGCACGCTTTTTTTTCTTCTGTTCGTTCTTTTATGGACAGCTCTTTACAGAAAACCCAAGGTAAAAAATCTTGGGCACTTTTATATCACTAGTGAAATGAAGGTGAGCTCTGAAAAAGATTTTTGTATACAACAGAAAAAAAAGACAATAAGGAACTCCTATTAAGGAAACTTTGCTCACTTTGCTTCAAACTTAAGGAACTTCTTGAGGCTGATCCTTGTTCAGACAGTTCTTTAAAATATTAGGGAAAAAAACGTGAATGAAAACCTCTCCATATTAAAGAAAAATAAGCTACAGAAAAGTTTTAAAAATTAAAAGTCTATAGTTCAATCTGGTTACAGTACATGAAATAGAAATATGTTAACTAAATCAACTAACAAAAAAATAATAACTTAAGCACCCAAATTTGGATGCTCATCCGAAAGAGCCGTGCCAAGTCCAGGAATTTTAAACGACCCCCACTGCATTAAATCACCAAAATCTTGACGACAAACTGGACATTTTTGCAGGTTTGAAAAACATGGAGTAAAACACCCAATAAGTCGTCCACACTTAGGACAAAATGCCAAATTATTTGTATCGGTAACCTCCATACAGATGATGCACTTCAAACTATCTGAGATTTTGTCCACAATAACATCTTTCGGAGGTGAAGGAGGTGGGACCCTCAGGTCTTGCAAATTAGTGATTCGATCCACTTTCGTATTTATCATATCCAGAACTTTCTTCAGGTCTCCATTGGACACATACAGCAGGTCAGGCTTTGTTGATGATGATGGAAGTTCACTGATGTCTGTTGTTGATGGTCCAGGCACATTTAAACTTAATAATGCATCCGATGATAAAGGGGGAAAAATATCACCTAAGAAAGGATCATCCTCAATTTCATTCTCCTCAAAGTCATATTCCTCTTTGATGAGTTCCCACATGTGGGGCTTCCAGTTTCTATACTGGTCGGTTGGAATGGCACGTACAGTTGCCTTGTTGTTCCAACTTGACTTTCCTAATTGACAAACCAAGTATATAAATAATGCATACGATCACTTTTATCACTCTTGTACACTCCTACAGTATTACAAAAAAACAACAAAAACCAACAACAAAAAAAACAAAAAAACAGAGAGCAGGGTATTATAAGCAATATATCTATTTGTTTGAATTTTAAATTTTCAGTTTTTTATTTATCCTGTATATATATTGTTTGGTTATTTTTTTGATTAAGGGTGCATTTGATTCACTCCCTTCCAACTCTTCCAACTTTAATGTCATTGGTTACCTTTACTAAATAAGCCAATCAATGCAACTTAGAATAGTTTGAATCAAATGCATCCCAAAATGCAGACTTCACTGTAAAATCCTTATGCTTAAGTAATAAACAAATGAAAAAAAGTAATACCTCTTGTGTCGGGCATATCCCTAATTGGATGCCCTTTCTTGTTTGTAATTACATAACTTGTTCCACCAACTTGGAAGGCAACTTCTGATTGGATATGGAATGCTGAAAATTGGCCATATTTGCTTTCCAATTTGTTTAAGTCAATAGGAACTTCAAAGATGGTCTGTGGCTCATCTGAATCAAATTCTGTATCACTTATGGTAACGGTTTTGATGCAGCTTTCAATCTTCTTTTTTTTTAAAGGAACAGGTGTTGAACGTTTCATCAAGGAAGGCACAGGCCTCGACCCAAAGCTTGCAGATGTTGCAGCAGCATTACCACGGCGGCTGTGGAATGCAAGGCGTGGTGTTTGTGGTGTTTGTTGCTGAGATAATTGTGGTGGTGGCATTTGCTGATGATCATTCTCCACAGCAATTAACAGAAATTCCTTTTGACCATCAGGAATCTGAAATGTTTGGCCACATGGCCAAATATTTTCATAGTGTCCATTTACTTTATATTTTAAGTGAATCCCATCCTCTCTTACATTGAACAATCTACTCAAGGTGCTTGTTTCTATCTCCTCGTCTGGAAGATGAGAAACTCTGCCATTGTAAGAAACTTTCACAACATCCATTTTAGTTTTATCTACAAGGTATATAAAGGAAATTTGAAACTAATAAATGAAGTAAAAATACTTTTTGGTGAAAATGGACGAAAATACTCTTTGAACGCCCCCCCTCATCCTGTAGCTCAGTTGGTAAGACGGTGGGCTTGTAATACAGGGGTGATAGCTGATAGTGGTTCAAACCCAGGCAGAGGAAAAAATGATAATTGATGGGCAACAATAAATCTGATGAATGTGATTGACATGTAACCTAGATGATAGGTATGATGATGATATGAAATGCCTGAAGTTGTACAAATATGATATATAAACCACAATCACCTATCAGTCTGGTATGTACAGATTCTCCGCCTTAAAATCTGAGGTATACATTCCTGATGGAGGCCCACATCAGCTGAATGCTGCAAATGCTCTGTGAGCAACCTAGCCTCGGTAAAATAAATTTAAAAAAAACAAAAACACACCACACACACACATACACATATACACACCTCTGCTGCCTTGGTGGCCCTCTTTTCCATATATATATCCTCTCTCTCCTCTCTTTCCATATATGCATGGAAATAATAAAGTAAATAAACAGCCATCCCTGCGTTCCCACTAAAACATTATAACGAATTCACTAGCTGAACGTTCGCTTTCAACCTCAATGTGCAGGAGCAGCAAACCAGCCATCATGGAATTCTGGAACCAGCCATCGAATTCTGGGAAATTAAAAGCTGATCGCAGAAAGAGAAACCGAAATCCGGATGGGATAACCCGAAACAGGATAAAGATAACCCGTTAAAAAGGAAACTTTGTTGGATTCAAGATCTTGAGGAAAGAATATCAGATCCAAGGTTTAAGATCTAACTCTTAAGTTTGGCCGAAAAAGGCCGCTCATTATTAAGGCATCTTGTGATTAATCCAAAATAATTGCATTGTGAATAAGCATAGATATATACGAAATAAACTTTTACCTTCTCTAAATTACATCAGGTTGAAAACATTACATTTGGTAGAAATTTGTTTGATTATCTAATTATTTTTCCCCATATAAATACGACTCCACTGCAAGCTAACATGAATATGAAACGGTACAAATACAAATTTTTTTTTCAACTCAGCTTTTAATTTATTTTATTTCTTAGGGATATAAATCATTTTATGTACATCGTTTTGTTGTTCTTTCACTTATATTATTCACAAAATGATGAACGCAAATATTGTTCGCACAAATACGTCACAAGTTTCAAAAATTAATGAACAGGATGCCTCTTTAAAATCTATCATGGCGACGACCGTTTGAGCTCTTTAATTGTAAATATCTCAAGAACTAAATCAAACAAGGCCGTAAAACTTCTCACAGTTCATATTCAGGTAATGATGAACAAAATAAGCCCAACTTGTTATCATTCGTTAGTTCTCCTTTAAGAAAATTATTTACAATATTAAAGTACTTTTTAATAGTTTGATTTGGTCAGTAAAATAAATCTTTTGATAAAAAAGGTCTTAGCCTTGACTTGATAAATCATAAAGCGTAGGCTAAAAACTGCCGTTTCGGCCGGAGTAGTAGTAGTAGTAGTAGGAGTCCAAGGGTGTTTTAATACGGTATTCGCTTACGCTGCTACCGTAATAACTTTCAAAAGAAAAAATACACCTATTCATTTCTAAAACCGATAAACTCTAAAATACGAAAATCATTTCCTGTGTAAGGTATGGTATTTTATACAAAGCAATTAGTATACAATCATCATCCTAGAACTATTGGGTACTTATAATACCCTTAAACAAATCTATATCATTCTGGATCGAACACATTAACACAATGAGACTTGTAATGGTGATGAAATTACCTACAGAGTGAATTAATCGAAAGATATGATGTATTATCTTTTTGTATTATTGACATATTAATATTTACCGATTTTGATTTAAAAGGAAAGTTCTAGGTCAAAAGATAATTTTCCAGGTTTTCGCAAAAATCTCCCTAATTTTCCAGGTTTCCCAGGTCACGTACTGAGATTTCAGGCTTTTCCAGGTTTTCCAGGTCCACTGGCAACCCTGCCGGTAATGGATATTACATGGTATTTACGAGGAATCCTGCACTGAATGTTGCCAACATCCATTTAGTTTTGTATTTGTATGGACATACGTATACATATATACAACTGCCCTTTTTGTTATCATTAATTGGCTTTAGAAGTTTTGTCTGTCAAAAAGGAGAACTAATTGAATTGCTATTACGGCAGATATTTAAAACTACAGTACACATCCGTTAATTCGAACACCGAAGCGACCGAAAAATGTGTTTGAATTAGCGAATGTTCGAATTATCGGATGATTGGGAAAAATAAAAATTCAGATAAAATTTCTTTCATCTTTCTTGCAAATGAGAAGAAGTGACAATAAAGAATGAAAAAAAAATTTTTCAAAATCGAATGTCTTAAAAATTGAATGTTTCTAGAATCAAACAAGTTCAAAATGGAACGTTTTAAACACTCTGCAAAGCCATGCATTTTGAGATAGAGAAGTTCTAGAGAGTCGAGTAAAACAAGAAAATTAATTTGACAAAATACGTGCTGCAGTAACACAGAACAACGTTGTGGTTGCACATTTGGCAAAAGGAAAGCAAGCGACGATGACAATAGCTGCAAAGTAGTTAATCTTAATCTTCGTGATAAAGAAGGACTCCAAATACCTTGTAAACTTGATTTTACTGGAAATGTACAATTTATTGAAAAGTTGAAGGAAACGCTACACTCATCAGAAAAATGTCCTCATTTTCACATAGTCATAAGAAAAACTATGATTTTCACTACAGTTTTAGATTAATAGTGCGTAAAAGTTCGAATTAACGAGTGCTATTTTAGCCTAGGGACCGAAAGAACTGTTCGAATTAACGAAATGTTCGGATTAACGGAGTTCGAATTAGGCGGCACAAAGTATAAGAACAAACTCAAGGGACTGAGGAATTTGTTATATATTTCCCCGTAGGGCGAAATATATGTTAAAACCGGCATTTCCTTCTCCTCCTTCTCCTCCTCCTTCTTTTTGTTCACTTTTATAGCCGCAGTTCAGTATAACTAAGGTAAGGTAGATAAGATTAGAGGCTAGTTTTCAGTAAAGTAGTACGCCATCTTCTCAGTCAGTGTCAGTGCAGTGCAGATGGGATTTTGAAGATGTTTTTTACTAGCTTTAATGATTCAATAGTTGAAACATTAAGTGATGGAAATGAATCGTTTTATTTCTTAAAACGTTTTAAAAACTTTTGAATGAACGTGTAAAAAACAGACAAAAAAAGAAACATTGGTTATGTTTTGTTTTTGTGTTGATAACAATGTGTTATGATGATGATACTGGTAATTAAACGCTTGGAACAACAAACCATTGAAGCTGTGATTCCAGTGCAAAGGATCATTCTCAATAACCAGGCTGAACATTTATTTAGTATGATCCTGATGTAATGTAGCCCAACTGAAAGCAGGATGATGTATATACAGCATAATAAAGAAGGAAACCCTTTTCACGTGGAGATCAACCACCAGTTCAACCAGTTACGTTAATTAAAAACAGCAAGTAAATATGTGATGTCGTATATATAAGTTCAGCAGTTACGTATAATATTTAATACACAGAGGATTGAGACACATAATAACTTCAAAGAATCTGGTGGAGTATACTTGGATAGTTGTTTAATCCAACAACAGAAACATAGTTTACTATGAATGAAGTGGTCATGTATACTGTTTTGATGCTGTATATGATATTTTATTTTTCAAAATGTAATATCTACTTATACTAATTCGCAATAGTGTGTAACACATTTAACTTAGAGAGTGTTGGTTTTTTCTCAAATTTACGGTCAAAATCTTCTTAATCGTGGTCATTTTTTCGTTAGACCATTGATAATATTGACGATTAGTATAATTGCACGCGGCGTGACGTCAGTTATTTTTATCGCATCACGGGGGAATCATTGCATTGCAACCCCAATCGAACGCGACGTTTTTGGGGAATTATCTCGGGAACCAATTGGGATAACTGACGTTTTTTAGGGTTGGTGGCACGGGCGATGGGGTGACGCAACATTTGGGCCTAAATTTTATTTGGTACTGCGGATATGACGTCATCAAAACCTTTGATCGACGATATCTCCGCAACGGTTGGTCGTAGCAAAACGATCCCATACATTTTTTTGCTCAGTTTTTCAAGCTCTACAGCATGGGTACACTTTCCATTTCGAATTCGGTAATTAAAATTTTCGTCACGGGGTACATACACGGGAACGCGTCGTATTTCTGCAGATTCCTTTCGAAATTAAAGTCGTAAAAAACTTTTACGCGAGATACTAGTCTACTTATACTAATTCGCAATAGTGTGTAACACATTTAACTTAGAGAGTGTTTGTTTTTTTGTTTTTTAATGGTCAAAATCTTCTTAATCGTGGTCATATAGCGGCAGTTCGCCCACGCAAGACACATTCACGATTAGTATAATAGCACGTGGCATCATTTGACGTCAGTTTTTTTATGATCACGAGGAATCATTGCATTGCATCCCCAATCGAACGCGACGTTTTTGGGGAAATATCTCGCGAACCAATAGGGATAACTGACGTTTTTTGGGGTCGGCGATACGGGTGAAGGGGTGACGCAACATTTAGGCCTAAATTTTATTTGGTACTGCGGCTATGACGTCATCAAAATCTTTGATCGACGATATCCCAGCAACGGTTGGTCGTAGCGAAACGATCCCATACATTTTTTTGATCAGTTTTTCGAGCTTTACAACATGGGTGCGGTCTCTTTGCGAGATTTGGTACTTTAATTTTTCTTTACCTATTTTCGTAACAACATTTTCTAAATTAAAGCCGTAAAAAGCTTTTACGCGAGATACTAGTCTACTTATACTAATCCGCGTGTGTGCATACCACTTTTATTTTAGAGAGTGTTGTGTTTTTTTAAAATTTACGGTCAAAATCTTCTTAATCGTGGTCATTTTTTCGTTAGACCATTGATAATTGACGATTAGTATAATAGCACGCGGCGTGACGTCAGTTATTTTTATCTTATCTTATTGCATTGCATCCCCAATCGAACGCGACGTTTTTGGGGAAATATCTCAAGAACCAACAGGAATAACTGACGTTTTTTAGGGTCCGCGACACGGGTGATGGGGTGACGCAACATTTGGGTCAAAATTTTATTTGGTACTGCGGATATGACGTCATTAAAATGTTTGATCGACGATATCTCTACAACGGTTGATCGTAGCGAAACGATCCCATACATTTTTTTGATTAGTTTTTCGAGCTGTACAACATGGATACACTTTCTATTTACGATTCTGTGATTTTATTTTTCGTCACCTATTTTCGACACATACTTTTCGAAATCAAAGCCGTAAAAAACTTTTACGCGAGATACTAGTCTTATTATACTAATCCGCGTAGTGTGTAACACATTTAACTTAGAGAGTGTTTGTTTTTTTGTTTTTTAATGGTCAAAATCTTCTTAATCGTGGTCATATAGCGGCAGTTCGCCCACGCAAGACACATTCACGATTAGTATAATAGCACGTGGCATTTGACGTCAGATGTTTTTATGATCACGGGGAACCATTGCATTGCATCCCCAATCGAACGCGACATTTTTGGGGAAATATCTCGAGAACCAATAGGGATAACTGACGTTTTTTAGGGTTTGCGATACGGGTGATGGAGTGACGCAACATTTGGACCTAAATTTTATTTGGTACTGCGGATATGACGTCATTAAAATCTTTGATCGGCGATATCTCTGCAACGGTTGATCGTAGCGAAACGATCCCATACACTTTTTTGATCAGTTTTTCGAGCTCCACAACATGGGAACACTTTCCAGTCCCAATTTCGTAATTTAAATTTTCGTCACGGGGTTTTTGCACATCCATTTCAAAATTAAAGCTGTAAAAAGCTTTTACGCGAGATACTATCTTATTATACTAATTCGCATTTGTGCATACCACTTTTATTTTAGAGAGTGATATATTTAACTAAATTTTACGTAGGATTTCATATATTGTCCGCGTAAAACCACGTAGAAGCGAGAACGTTTTTTTTCTCTGTAATGACGTCAGATTCTACTGTATCATTGATTTGACGTCAGTTTCTTTTCATCAGTACATACAACAACTTTTATACGATTACACACGGGATTTAAATAAAGTGATCATTTTCGAAATAAAAACCGGTAAGAAATGTTTTACCTGAAATGCATGTTGATCGTTGGCGGCGTGCGCGACGACGCCTTGGCGTCTAGTCTACTTATACTAATCCGCAATCGTGCATCCCACTTTTATTTTAGAGAGTGTTGTGTTTTTTTAAAATTTACGGTCAAAATCTTCTTAATCGTGGTCATTTTTTCGTTAGACCATTGATAATATTGACGATTAGTATAATAGCACGCGGCGTGACGTCAGTTATTTTTATCGCATCACGGGGGAATCATTGCATTGCAACCCCAATCGAACGCGACGTTTTTGGGGAATTATCTCGGGAACCAATTGGGATAACTGACGTTTTTTAGGGTTGGTGGCACGGGCGATGGGGTGACGCAACATTTGGGCCTAAATTTTATTTGGTACTGCGGCTATGGCGTCATTAAAATCTTTGACCGACGATATCTCTGCAACGGTTGGTCGTAGCGAAACGATCCCATATACTTTTTTGATCAGCTTTTCGAGCTCTACAACATGGGAACACTTTCCAGTCACGATTTTGTGATTTAATTTTTGGTCGCCTATTTTCGACACATCCTTTTCGAAATTATAGCCGTAAAAAACTTTTACGCGAGATACTAGTCTACTTATACTAATCCGCGTGTGTGCATACCACTTTTATTTTAGAGAGTGTTGTGTTTTTTTAAAATTTACGGTCAAAATCTTCTTAATCGTGGTCATTTTTTCGTTAGACCATTGATAATTGACGATTAGTATAATAGCACGCGGCGTGACGTCAGTTATTCTTATCTTATCACGGGGGAACCATTGCATTGCATCCCCAATCGAACGCGACGATTTCGGGGAAATATCTCGAGAACCAATAGGGATAACTGACGTTTTATAGGGTCGGCAATACGGGTGACGGGGCGTCGCAACATTTGGGCCTAATTTTTATTTGGTACTGCGGATATGACGTCATTAAAATCTTTGATCGACTATATCTCTGCTGCGGTTGATCGTAACGAAACGATCCCATACATTTTTTTGCTCAGTTTTTCGAGCTCTACAATATGGGTACACTTTCCATTTCCAATTCCGTAATTAAAATTTTCGTCACGGGGTACACACACGGGAACGCGTCGTATTTCTGCAGATTCTTTTCGAAATTAAAGTCGTAAAAAACTTTTACGCGAGATACTAGTCTACTTATACTAATTCGCGTGTGTGCATACCACTTTTATTTTAGAGAGTGTTGTGTTTTTTTAAAATTTACGGTCAAAATCTTCTTAATCGTGGTCATTTTTTCGTTAGACCATTGATAATTGACGATTAGTATAATAGCACGCGGCGTGACGTCAGTTTTTTTACCTTATCACGGGGGATTCATTGCATTGCATCCCCAATCGAACGCGACGTTTTTGGGGAAATATCTCGAGAACCAATAGGGATAACTGACGTTTTTTAGGGTCGGCAATACGGGTGATGGGGTGACGCAACATTTGGGTCTAAATTTAATTTAGTACTGCGGCTATGACGTCATCAAAATCTTTTATCGACGATATCTCTGCAACCGTTGGTCGTAGCGAAACGATCCCATACATTTTTTTGATCAGTTTTTCGAGCTCTACAACATGGGTACGGTCTTTTTTCGAGATTCGGTACTTTAATTTTTCGTCACCTATTTTCGTGACAAAATTTTCGAAATTAAAGCCGTAAAAAACTTTTACGCCAGTTACTATCTACTTATACTAATCCGCGTGTGTGCATACCACTTTTAATTTAGTGAGTGTTTGTTTTTTTGTTTTTTAATGGTCAAAATCTTCTTAATCGTGGTCATTTTTTCGTTAGGCCATTGATAATCGAGGATTAGTATAATAGCACGCGGCGTGACGTCAGTTATTTTTATCGCATCACGGGGGAATCATTGCATTGCATCCCCAATCGAACGCGATGTTTTTGGGGAAATATCTCGAGAACCAATAGGGATAACTGACGTTTTTTGGGGTCTGCGATACGGGTGACGGGGTGACGCAACATTTAGACCTAAATTTTATTTGGTACTGCGAATATGACGTCATTAAAATCTTTGATCGACGATATCTCTGCAACAGTTGATCGTAGCGAAACGATCCCATACACTTTTTTGATCAGCTTTTCGAGCTCTACAACATCTACTTATACTAATCCGCGTGTGTGCATACCACTTTTATTTTAGAGAGTGTTGTGTTTTCTTAAAATTTACGGTCAAAATCTTCTTAATCGTGGTCATATTTTCGTTAGGCCATTGATAATTGATGATTAGTATAATAGCACGCGGCGTGACGTCAGTTTTTTTTATCTTATCTTATTGCATTGCATCCCCAATCGAACGCGACGTTTTTGGGGAAATATCTCGAGAACCAATAGGAATAACTGACGTTTTTTAGGGTTGGTGACACGGGTGATGGGGTGACGCAACATTTGGGTCAAAATTTTATTTGGTACTGCGGATATGACGTCATTAAAATCTTTGATCGACGATATCTCTGTAACGGTTGGTCGTAGTGAAACGATCCCATACATTTTCTTGATCAGTTTTTCAAGCTCTACAACATGGGTACACTTTCTATATACGATTCCATGGTTTAATTTTTCGTCACCTATTTTTGACACATCCTTTTCGAAATTAAAGTCGTAAAAAACTTTTACGCGAGATACTAGTCTTATTATACTAATTCGCGTTGTGTGCAACACATTTAACTTAGAGAGTGTTGTGTTTTTGTTTTTTTAATGGTCAAAATCTTCTTAATCATGGTCATATAGCGGCAGTTCGACCATTGAAGAAACTCTTCCACTGCAATCCAACGATCGTTTGTTTTGACACGTGATCACCGTTTCCCCGTTTTTATTGGTTGCCGAAATAGGACAAACTATAGCGACGATGTTCGTTGAGATGAAATCAATTTTCATTAATCGTTTGACGAACGAACAGGTCTTTACGAAGGTATTATTATAAAACGTTTATTGCTTTTTTGTTTTTCTTTTTTAGATTAATAAAAGAATGTAAGTAAATGTATTATGTTTATTATGTATGTATTATATAAAATCATACTGAAATGGTTTTTATGTGGAAAACGAATAACAAATAACGAGTATACATCCAGCACATGTTTCAACGTTTTATTTACTTTGTTTAAGATTAATAAAATAACAGGTAACCAATGTGTATGTATTTAAATGTTTGTTTACGTTTTAGTTATGACTATACAGAAGAAAGTGCAGTGAAGAAATGCAGGAAAAAATGATGTTCCTTTACACAGTAACGAATGGTTTTCATTTTAATTTAGTTTTGAAAGATTAATTAATTGAGTTTTGAATTATGAATAATGAGTTATTCTATCATTTAGTATGTATCTTAGCTGGATGAAAACTGGATGCTGGATGAAAAGGAACGCGGAACGAACGAAATTTGTTTTGGTAACGTGCGCTGTAATTTATTTATTTACAAATCAATTAAAAATGGTTCTCATAGCTGTGGAAATGGGGAACGTGTTATGCAGTCTTATCTCATCTCAACCATGCCCGCTTTTTATTAAATTTTCCTGTATATTTTATCGACGATGTTTGGTTGTTTGTCTCTCTGCCTGTCTGTCATTTATGTCTTTTGCTTTTGTTTGCTTCAATCAATATGGTTGTTGCAGTAGTGTGGATTGTAGCAGCTGTTCTTCACTGAAATCTTTTTCTTTTAGGTCAGAAAAGAATATAAACCATAAAGAAATGAAGCACATGGTTAAATAACGATGTTGCAAGGGTTAGTTAAGAGAGGAATGGATTATATTTCAGAAATTCATTAATTATTGCTGTACAATATGTGATATGACTGTGCATGTCATTGTTGGATGGATTCTGATATTTTGTCATGATTACACATTATTTTGTGTTTGGTAATTGTTTACGTACTATGCCTGGGCATATAAGTTTGGCATTATGTTTTTATCTGTTACTTTTTATCTTTTCGGTATTAAATTATGGCTTTTGGTAAGGGCGTTCATTGTTTCAATTATTTTTATTATTTTAATGTTTTGACTCACAGTATTGATTGCTTTTATAGACTTTTTAATCTAAGGCTTTATAAATTCTGTCATTGAATTTGTGTTTTTAATTAATTATTTTTAGGATAAATGGGTATATACGTACATGAATTTTCTTTTTGCTTTTTGCTTTGTTTTTTTATTTCAACCATGCATGATTATCTTTTTCTGCATTTTTATACAATTGAAATATTTTTTAGGTAAGATTAATAATAAAAAAGCACGTAAACCGTTAAAGAAATAAAACTCATGGTTTTTATCATGATGTTGATGGTTTTGGGAAGAACAGACTATCATTTCAAAAATTCATTAACGATTGCTAACCAATGTAATTTTGGCACAAAAGAAACACAGTTGGAAGGTATCGATTTGTTTTCAATTCACATTTCGTAGTGTTATTCAATGTTTTGTATGTCCGGTTCTGTGCTTTTGCTATTTTTACACAAAAGTTACTTCTCTTCTGCATATAGATATATATTCTGAGCCATATTGCTATTTGTTTCAGTTTTAAAAAAAGCCTTACACTTTACACTTTTTGATCAGTTTTTCGAGCTCTACAACATAGGTACACTTTTGAGTTGCGATTCTATGATTTACTTTTTCGTCACGGGGTACGTACACGGGAATGGTGGATTTGACCTAATGTTTTTTGAAGTTAAGTTCGGTAAAAAGTTTTTACCTGGGATACTAGTCTACTTATACTAATCCGCGTGCGTGTGCAACACATTTAACTTAGAGAGTGTTTTGTTTTTGTTTTTTTAATGGTCAAAATCTTCTTAATCGTGGTCATATAGCGGCAGTCCGACCACGCAAGACACATTCACGATTAGTATAATAGCACGTGGCATCATTTGACGTCAGTTTTTTTATGATCACGGGGAATCATTGCATTGCATCCCCAATCGAACGCGACGTTTTTGGGGAAATATCTCGAGAACCAATAGGGATAACTGACGTTTTTTGGGGTCAGCGATACGGGTGACGGGGTGACGCAACATTTGGGTCCAAATTTTATTTGGTACTGCGGATATGACGTCATTAAAATCTTTGATCGACGATATCTCTGCAACAGTTGATCGTAGCGAAACGATACCATACATTTTTTTGATCAGTTTTTCAAGCTCTACAGCATGGGTACACTTTCCATTTCCAATTCCGTAATTAAAATTTTCGTCATGGGGTACACACACGGGAACGCGTCGTATTTCTGCAGATTCTTTTCCAAATTAAAGTCGTAAAAAACTTTTACGCGAGATACTAGTCTTATTATACTAATTCGCGTGTGTGCATCCCACTTTTAATTTAGAGAGTGTTTTGTTTTTTCTAAATTTACGGTCAAAATCTTCTTAATCGTGGTCATTTTTTCGTTAGACCATTGATAATTGGCGATTAGTATAATAGCACGCGGCGTGACGTCAGTTGTTTTTGTCGTATCACGGGGGAGCCATTGCATTGCATCCCCAATCGAATGCGGCGTTTTTGGGGAAATATCTCAAGAACCAATAGCGATAACTGACGTTTTTTAGGGTCGGCAACACGGGTGATGGGGTGACGCAACATTTGGGCCTAAATTTTATTTGGTACTGCGGCTATGACGTCATTAAAATTTTTGACCGATCATATCTCCGGAACGGTTGGTCGTACCGAAACGATCCCATACATTTTTTTGATCAGTTTTTCAAGCTCTACAGCATGGGTACACTTTCCATTTCCAATTCCGTAATTAAAATTTTCGTCACGGGGTACACACACGGGAACGCGTCGTATTTCTGCAGATTCTTTTCGAAATTAAAGTCGTAAAAAACTTTTACGCGAGATACTATCTACTTATACTAATCCGCAATCGTGAATACCACTTTTAATTTAGAGAGTGTTTTGTTTTTGTTTTTTTAATGGTCAAAATCTTCTTAATCGTGGTCATTTTTTCGTTAGACCATTGACAATTGACGATTAGTATATTAGCACGCGGCGTGACGTCAGTTATTTTTGTCGTATCACGGGGGAGCCATTGCATTGCATCCCCAATCGAACGCGACGTTTTTGGGGAAATATCTCGAGAACAAATAGCGATAACTGACGTTTTTTGGGGTCGGCAACACGGGTGACACGGCTGTTTCGAAAGCTTGGCTTCGCGAAACTCAGTTTGCGCATGCGTCAGTTTTCAAATCGAAATAAATAGAATTCTCGTTTTGGATTTTACACCCCCCACCTGAGAGGTTTTAACTAGCCCTAAAAGTAGCTTAAACAATGATGTAAATACAAAATAAAACCACTATGATGAAGTTCAACCAACATATATTCAAAATACAGTCTCACAGTCGACAATTAAATTTGTTTAAGCGGGAAATTTGAATTCTAAAAAGACCACCATCACTACTGGACAAAACCCCTTACATATTGCATCGAGCTTTTCCCCATTTGTGAAGTTTTGCAGACGAAAAGGGAATCATAAATACAATATCAATTGCTTGAGCTTTCATTTAATCACAATTTTATACTGCAAACATTTTTATACAGAAAGTTAGAAGACCTCAAAGTGGAAGATTTTTGTAAATAAATATGGCCGACAAACTGTCTCACGATGATTGCCTGGAAAAACTCTGTAGAATTTGTGGCAATATCATATCTTACAGAGTAAAATACTCAATAGAGCATTACATAAATGACCTGAGTACTGCATTCAAAGCAGATTTCAACACCGATCAAGATGGAATACATCCAAAATTCTTTTGCAATAACTGCTATGCAAAGCTGAACAACATGCTAAAGCGTGGTTCCATTCACACATTGATCCCTTTAACTTGGAAAGAACACTGCATTGGAAACTGCAGCACTTGCATATTATTTAAGTCAAACGCTAAAGGAGGTCGTCCCAGCAAAAAAAAAGATTAAAGGGCGCCCAGTCAAATCACCTGCTTCTGTACAGGGCAGCTGGTCATCGCTTCTAAACAAATTACATGCTATGTCCCCTCAACAGGATATTGATATCAGCCTAAAAGATTTTTCAATCGTACAAAATGATCATATCAGACCTTATATCTGTGGAATTTGTGAAGACTTAGTGAAGAAACCCCTGTACATAGTGACTTGCACCCACACCTTCTGTGGAACATGCCTCACAACACACTTACAAAAGGAGAGCAATTGCCCTATTTGCCAAAAATGTGTTTTTCCGAGTGAAAATTCCATACAATCAGGTCAAGTTGTCCTAAATGCCCTTTTAATGCAAAAAATCTTTTGCACACTATGTGAAACCCACTTCATCATCACTGGCTTTAAAGTTCACTCTTGCAGAAAAAAGACAGTTATTACCACAAGTGATATACTGAATATTGATTCCTCTGAAGACGTACCTCAAGAAGTCATGGAGTGTGTTACTCATGTCATTGGCATACAGATGCAAAAGTCAAGGTTACCTAACAACAGTGTACAGCTACCTACCAAAGGCTCTAAGGTAAACACACCTTAATAATGCTTAGTCTGAATAGGTCAGTCAAAATAAAAACAACAATGTTTTGTGGATGAAACTGTGTGTATGCATGCGTTTGTAAGACTATAAAAAAATTACATAACTTTGTCATCATAAAATTTTTTATATTTTTTAGCCACTCACAATAACACCTATTCGTATACCAACAAAACATTCTCAAACGGAGCAGCAATTGAAGTCATCCTTGTTCCATGGGCATACATTTACAATCTGGTTGGACATTGTTTGAAACGATTAAGGCAATTGCAAGAACACAATTTGCTTGTTCAACATCCTTTCATTTGTGAAAATGAAATCCATGTCAAAATGGGAGGAGACCATGGAGGGAACAGTTTCAAGATGGGTTACCAAATTGTCAATGTCAACAAACCCAATAGACCAGACAACACCATCATATATTCGATTTTTGAAGCGAAGGATAGCAGCAGCAATCTACGAACATGCTTGAAGCGATTCCAACCGCAAGTGACAATGCTGCAGAAAACTAGATTCGAAAACAAACAGCTACGCCTCTTTATATACGGAGATTACGCATTTCTTTGCACCATGTATGGGATTTCTGGTGCTAATGGTAAGTGACGGCCCTAAAAATTAATTCACTGCAATAGAATTTAATTATATATTTTAGTAAAGACTCTTAATATATATATGACAATTTCAGGACGTCATCCTTGCTTATGGTGTCTAGTGACACAAGATCAAATGCAATTTCCAACGTTTATCAGAGGGACATCAACATCACGGACCCTGGAAAATTTAAAGACGCATTATGAAGATTTCACGAATGCCGGGGGAAACGTACGAAATGCCAAGAACTACTTCAATGTGATTGACAAACATTTTTTTGATGTGCCACTTGATCAAGTAAGTGCTACTATCAACCTGTACAAAACCTTTTAATGATGGTTTAATGCAGATAAAATTAAGAATAAAGTTTTATTCTAGGTTGCAGTGCCTGGACTGCACTTGTCTTTGGGTATTTACCTAAAGATGTTTAATATGTTGGAAAAAGAATGTCACATGTTAGATCTTGAATTGGCAAGTAAATCTAAACCTGAAATTGACATGAGACATCAAAATCAATTTACAAAATTTTTAAAACAAAGGCATGATCTGGAGGACAGGTTGATTGACATTGGTGTTGAGATTAGTTTACTGAGAGAAGAGTTGGGATATCACATCATAGCTGGTGGCAATCCTGACCTTGTAGCAAGTTATTACATTCCCCAAGTTGAAAATTTAGAATCTGAGAAAGAAGAAATTGAAAAATCAATCGCAGCTTTAAACTTACCAATTGATGCTGGGCCATGTGCCTCATCTCTTGATGTAAGTCTGCAGCAGATTAATATCCAAAGGCAGGCATATCATGGGAAAAGCTTCATTGGCAATCATGTGCACAAATTACTGAAAGTAAGAATTGTAAAAATTCAAAAAAGGTACTTCATATTAACCAGTAAGAAATTTTAATGAAAATTGTTTTTTAGAAAGAAAATACTTTGCACATATGCAATTCCATTATTAACACAATAAACAAGGAAACAAATGATCATTCAATCAATCAGAAGGCACTTGGCATGTGCGATAAGTATAGTGAATTATTTCAAAAATATTCACGTTGTCATAACATATTCAATAGCTCAAGGGAATTAACTACCAGTGACATTGATGCCCTTGGTAAGAAAATTTTTTTATCTACACAAACAGACATATCAAAAAATTTCAAATATACTTTCCTACCTTTAGAAATTGCAGTTCATTCTTATCTTAACTTTACGCGGCTAAACTGGCCTAACGTCAACATAAGCCCTAAAATGCACATCATGGAAGATCATCTTGTTCCATTTGTCAGAAAATGGAAATCAGCATGTGGTGTTTACGGGGAACAAGGTGGAGAGAGCCTTCACCATCAGTTCAATCAGATGAAAGCTAGGTAAATTCATATTTCTAGATATTATTCCATACAAACAAATTGCTAAAATTATTAGAACTGTTTCCCCTTAACTTACCAGATACATTGGCGTGAAGGATCCAGTAAAAAGACTGGAATACACAATGAACCAGCATTTATTATCATCGTGTCCAGAAGCACAAATCGTGAAACCTGAAGTAAAGAAAAGGAAACGGGAAGAATAGTTAATGAATGTGTCCAGTTATCAAGTCTCTTTTTTATATGTATTAATACTCAGCATTGTTCAATCTCGTTCGGAACAACAAAAATGTGGAAGTGAGAAAATCTCGAATATACCAAATGTCGGTGCTATTTCCTTTTCGCACCCCACACTCTCCGTCCAGGGTCAGGGTTGGGTAAGGGTGTTAGGATTAGGGTTATTTTTATCTCCGTGATGAAGAGCCAACTAGTAAAAAAAATATGGCAGATACATTTAGGGGGGTACGAAAAGGAAATAGCGCACCAAATGTCTGCATTAGTAAACAAAAAAAAGGAAAGAGTTTTTTAATCATTATATATTATAATTAGTTAATTTATTTTCTAAAGCTGGAAAGTTTATTAATTTCAGAGTTAATATATATATATATAGATATAATTTTCAGTTTAACGGCTCACATTCGAAAATCCAGTACATGAAAATTATGAATGTTTAAGATGTTGCACAAACTTGAAAAAAAATGTTTGCACTATACCTTTTGGAAATGTTTTTCATCAACCATCTAACGACACAAAAACATTTGCCAAGTCCATGGGAAAACTTCGAGGATACGTAAAAATCGCATTAACCAAACCTCACAAATTACATGGGGCAATACCAACAGAAACATTTACAGGCAATATAGAGCTTCGATAACACCACTATCTGCTACCATCATTCTCTTCATAAGAAAATGAAACATGTGGTGAGTGCTTCTGATAGATTTTACATCCAGTGAAACAAGGATCGTGCCATAAATGGCAATAGAACTTAGTACCTAGAGCGCAAATTAAAACACGCGTGGTTACCGCCATCTTTAAAACTGTTAACAGAAAACCGTCGAAGCCGCGCATGCGTAAACTGAGTTTCGCTTGCGAAACAGCCGTGGTGACGGGGTGACGCAACATTTGGACCTAAATTTTATTTGGTACTGCGGATATGACGTCATTAAAATCTTTGATCGACGATATCTCTGCAACAGTTGATCGTAGCGAAACATCCCATATACTTTTTTGATCAGCTTTTCGAGCTCTACAACATGGGAACACTTTCCAGTCACGATTTTGTGATTTAATTTTTGGTCGCCTATTTTCGACACATCCTTTTCGAAATTATAGCCGTAAAAAACTTTTACGCGAGATACTAGTCTTATTATACTAATTCGCATTTGTGCATACCACTTTTATTTTAGAGAGTGTTGTGTTTTTGTTTTTTTCACGGTCAAATCCTTCTTATTTTTTCCCTTTTCGTCGTAAAACCACGTCAAAGCGAGAGTGATTTTTTTGATTTTTCGCGATTAGTATATGCTCCTCCGTTTTGTTATTTTTGGCTTGCGCAGTGGAAATCAGCCGAAAAACGTCTTTGGAGGAGTGCGAGCAATGCAATGTTAATCGTTCGAAATTTGTCAACGATCATTTCGTGAGCAAGAAACTTCGCGAAGAAGACGTGTTTCTTTTTGTATACGAATATTTTGATTTAAATTTGATTGTTTTAGGCAGCAAATCGACGAAAGAACTGATGAAGAAACACAGGTTTGTATGCACGAAGGTATTGTTATTATTATAAAACGTTTTATTATCGTTTGTTTACAATGAAAATTCATATTTAGATATACAGAAGAAGTGCAGTGAAGTTTTTAAAAATTAGCTGCAGAAAGATCGAACGAACAAAAGGTATTATTATAAAACTTTTATACAGAAGAAGTGCAGTGAAGTTTTTAAAAATTGGCTGTGCAGAACGATAAGACTTTTATTGTTTAATAATTTAGATTAATAAAAGAACAGGTTTTTAAATGTTTGTTTACGTTTTAGTTATCAAATATCGCTATACAGAAGAAAGTGCAGTGGAGAAATGCAGTTTCATGTTTATTTACACAGCAAGGAATGGTTTTAATTTAGTTTTGAAAGATTAATTGATTTAGCTTTGAGTGGATGTCTTAGTTATTCTGTCGTTTAGAATGTGTTATGCTGCTGGATGAAAAGGAAGCCGAGAGAAATTTGTTTTGGTAACGCGCGCTATTATTACATTAAAAATGGTCCTACAGCTATGAATGTTTTTATTTCTCATGACGCTGTGGAAGTGGGGAATGTGTTATGCTGTCTGATTGTATCTATTGTATCTAATTTATATCGATGCTTGATGCTTTTGTCTGCCTGCCAAAAAGTACAAAATCTACTGGAAAATACAGAAAGTTTAGCAGTTTTTCCAAACGAAGAGAGCAGTTTTATGTATTTCACTTAAAAAAAAATGGTAGCGAAAGTGTTTTATAAATACCTATGTATGTTTGTGCTGGAAAGTAAATAAAGTATTAGTAATTTGTTTATAGGTATGAATATAGAAGTAAAGAGTTTAGAAGTGTTTGAAAATGTCTACAGAAGATGATCAATGCTGTTTAGTTTACTAACATGTGAATTGGCAGTAAAAGGTATCCCATTTTGTTTAAAGTTCAGCTAAAGTTAAAATAGTATAAATCTATTTAGTTATAACACAGTTGGTATGCTGGATAAATAAGAATAAAGGGTTGTTTAACTGTTGTGAATTAGCCAGAGGAGATTTTAACTCAGATTAAAAATGTGGTTGTTTTCAATTTTTTATAAACTCTTTAGATATATAAATTCTGTCATCACGTTTGTGTTTTTGATTATTATTCATAAGGTAGATGTGAATGGATTATGTATTTAAGAAGTTCATTAGTTATTACTGTGCAATGAAATGTTTATGCATTATTTTGTGTTATGGTAATCGTTTACGTACCTGGGTATATATATAAGTTTGGCATTATGATTTTATTTGTGACTTTTTATCTTCTGGGTAAATTTTTGTTTTAAGGATAAATGCGTAGTTGAATTTCACTTTTTGTTGTTGTTGTTTATTTCAATATTCTTATAGCATGATTAGGTTTTCGGTATTACAGTATTACAATTACTATTACGGTGTTTTGTTGTTTTGAGTTATTGTTTTTAGGATAAATGCGTAGTTGAATTGCATTTTTGTTGTTGTTGTTGTTGTTGTTTATTTCAATATTCTTATAGCATGATTAGGTTTTCGGTATTACAATTCAAGTATTAATTTTTTAGGTAATAATAAAAAAAAGCATAAAGAAATGAAACTCATGGTTTTAATCATGACGTTGATGGTTTTGGGAAGAACAGACTATATATCGTTTCAAAAATTCATTAATGGTTGCTGTATAATGTAACTTCCGCACGAAAGAAACACAGTTGGAAGGTATCAATTTGTTTTCAATTCACATTTTGTAATGTTATTCAATGTTTGGTTTCGTATGTCTGGGTAAACAGTTCTGTGTTATATATTGCCATTTTTTTTACATTAAAGTTACTTCTCTTCTGCGTATAAATATATTATTCTGAGCCATGTTGCTATTTGTTTCTGTTTTTAATCTTCTGAATGTAATAACAAATTAATGCCTGAAAAGAAACTTTTATATACACGAGTTAAATTCTGTGACACAACGCATACTGAACATGGGTGGCGAGTGACGCGTACGTACCACAGGAATGGCAGATTTGACCTAATGTTTTCAAAGTTAAGTTCGGTAAAAAGTTTTTACCCGGGATACTAGTCTTATTATACTAATTCGCGATTGTGTGTCACACTTTTATTTTAGAGAGTGACATATTTGTTTTTTTTTTCACCGTCAAATCCTTCTTATTTTTTCCCTTTTTGTCGTAAAGCCACGCGGAGGCGATAGACACTTTTTTTGATTTTCCGCGATTAGTATATGCTCCTCCGTTTTGTTATTTTGGTTTGCGCAGTGGAAATCAGCCGAAAAACGTCTTTGGAGGAGTGCGAGCAATGCAACGTCTTCGTTCGAAATTTGTCAACGATCATTTCGTGAGCAAGAAACTTCGCGAAGAAGACGTGTTTCTTTTTGTATACGAATATTTTAATTTAAATTTGATTGTTTTAGGCAGCAAATCGACGAAAGAACTGACAAAGAAACACAGGTTTGTATGCACGAAGGTATTGTTATTATTACAAAACGTTTTATTATCGTGTTTCTTGCTAAAAGAACACGGGTTAGTTGTTTGTTTACAATGAAAAATCATATTTAGATATACAGAAGAAGTG
This sequence comes from Turritopsis dohrnii, assembly GCA_027922465.2. Lineage (NCBI taxonomy): Eukaryota > Metazoa > Cnidaria > Hydrozoa > Anthoathecata > Oceaniidae > Turritopsis > Turritopsis dohrnii. Next base: position 47,350 of record BQMF02000643.1, on the reverse strand, counting down.
CAGTGAAGTTTTTAAAAATTAGCTGCAGAAAGATCGAACGAACAAAAGGTATTATTATAAAACTGTTATGTTTGATTAATAGAAGAACAAGTTAGTATTTAAATGTATTTAAATGTTTGTTTACGTTTTAGTTATCAATTTATTGTTAAACTTTTATTGTTATTGTATTTTAGAATTTATTTTAGATTAATAAAAGAACAGGTATAACCACATGCTTAGGTGAGTTTTTAAACAGATGTTGTTTTTTATATATAGGTTTTTTCAGAGGAAAACGAAACGAAGAACGAGATGAAGAAAGTCTATTTTTATTTTACGAGCTGTTTACGTATTTCTTTTTATAGTTATCAAATAGTTATGGGAGTGCAGCAGTAGAGTAGTGTAGATGAAGTTGAAGTTGTTTAAAAATGGCTGCAGAAAGGATGCTGTTTATTTACATTGGTGAAGAAAATGATTTTACTTCTTTTCGGAGAGAAATTGTTTGGAAAAGATATAAAGTAATATACGTAAGTACATGAGTCAAACGGATTTAGTAAATACAGCGTTAAAAGAGAGTAAAAACAGAGTTAAAACGATCAAATCATTAAGATGCATGTCCCTCGAGCAGTTAATGATTTGTTTTGGTAACGAAGTTGCTGTTCCTTATTTTATTTAATTCAAAATGGCTCCACAGTTATGAAGTTACGAAGAAAGCATTTTTATAACTTTCACTGTATAAAAATGGTATTGGTAATTTCAGTAGTAAAGCAAAGAGAAAGTGTATCTTTACAATAGGAAAGTATGCTGGAAAGTAAATCGAGTGTTATTAATTTGTTTACAGGTATGAAATATAGAAAGTAAAGAGTTTAGAAGTTGATAATGGCTACTACAGATCATGATCAATATTGTTTACTAACATGATTATGATGATGTGAATTGGTATTGAGAGGTAAAGTTAAAATAGTATCTATTTAAACACAGTTAGTATTAGTGGATACATAAAGGATAAGAGGAATGTTTACTGTTGTGTTTTGAATTTTCCAGCAGAGAGGAGCTTTGAACTGGAAATAAAAAATGGCTCCACGAATGTTTTCATATGTTAAAAATTTTTCAGCTATACTAATTCTGTCATTACGTTTGTGTTTTTAATTATTATTTTGAAGGTTAATACATTTTCAAAGTTTCTTTTACTTTTACTTTACTGTAAAAAGTAAGTATAATACCTTTTTACTGGATACTTTTACTTTGTTTTGTTTTTCTTTAGATTTCCTCATAGCATGATTAGGTTTTTTGTATATGTTTTTTTAATGTTTTGATCTGTTAAAATAGAAATGAAGCACATGATGGGTTATAATGTCGAGAGGGTTACTTAAGATTTACTTAGAATGACTGTGCAATGAAACTATCTTACAAAAAATAAGTGTTGTTGGCTGTATTTTTCTTAAGTTTATATTTTATCCCGTTTATGCATATTTTGTGTTATGGTAATCGTTTACGTACTATGCCTAGGTATATAACTTTGAATTTATGATTTTATTTGTGACTTTTTATCTTTTGTGTAAATTTTTCTTCTTAGTTATTGTTTTTAGGATAAATACGTACTTGAATTTCCTTTTTTTTTTTGTTTCTTTTTTTTTTTTTTTCGGTATTACAATTGAAACATTATTCTTTTAGGCAATAATAAAAAAAGCATGAAGAAATGAAACTCATGGTTTTAATCATGATGTTGATGGTTTTGGGAAGAACTAACTATATCATTTCAAAAATTCATTAATGGTTGCAGTCCAGAAGTAACTTTTGAACAAAAGAAAAAGTTGGAAGGTATCATTTTTGTAATGTTATTCAATGTTTGGCTTTGTATGTCTTAGTAAACGGTTCTGTGTTTTATATTGCATATTTTTACATTAAAGTTACTTCTCTTCTGCGTATGAATATATATTCTGAGCCATGTTGCTATTTGTTTCTGTTTTAAATTTTCTGAATGTAAGAAATGAATTAAAAAATTAATGCCTGAAAAGAAACTTTTCCAAGAGTTAAATTCTGCGACACAACGCATACTGAACATGGGTGGCGAGCGACGCCTCCTGGGATGTTTTTGAGTTGCGATTCTATGATTGATTTTTTCGTCACAAGGTAAGTACACGGTGATGGTGGATTTGACCTAATGTTTTCGAAGTTAAGTTCGGTAAAAAGTTTTTACCCGGGATACTAGTCTTATTATACTAATTCGCATTTGTGCATACCACTTTTATTTTAGAGAGTGACATGTTTGTTTTTTTTTCACGGTCAAATCCTTCTTATTTTTTCCCTTTTTGTCGTAAAACCACGCCAAAGCGAGAGCGATTTTTTTGATTTTCCGCGATTAGTATATGCTCCTCCGTTTTGTTATTTTTGGTTTGCACAGTGGAAATCAGCCGAAAAACGTCTTTGGAGGAGTGCGAGCAATGCAATTTCTTCGTTCGAAATTTGTCAACGATCATTTCGTGAGCAAGAAACTTCGCGAAGAAGACGTGTTTCTTTTTGTATACGAATATTTTAATTTAAATTTGATTGTTTTAGGCAGCAAATCGACGAAAGAACTGACGAAGAAACACAGGTTTGTATGCACGAAGGTATTGTTATTATTATAAAACGTTTTATTATCGTTTGTTTACAATGAAAAATCATATTTAGATATACAGAAGAAGTGCAGTGAAGTTTTTAAAAATTAGCTGCAGAAAGATCGAACGAACAAAAGGTATTATTATAAAACTTTTATACAGAAGAAGTGCAGTGAAGTTTTTAAAAATTGGCTGTGCAGAACGATAAGACTTTTATTGTTTAATAATTTAGATTAATAAAAGAACAGGTTTTTAAATGTTTGTTTACGTTTTAGTTATCAAATATCGCTATACAGAAGAAAGTGCAGTGGAGAAATGCAGTTTCATGTTTATTTACACAGTAAGGAATGGTTTTAATTTAGTTTTGAAAGATTAATTGATTTAGCTTTGAGTGGATGTCTCAGTTATTCTGTCGTTTAGAATGTGTATATGCTGCTGGATGAAAAGGAAGCCGAGAGAAATTTGTTTTGGTAACGCGCGCTATTATTACATTAAAAATGGTCCTACAGCTATGAATGTTTTTATTTCTCATGACGCTGTGGAAGTGGGGAATGTGTTATGCTGTCTGATTGTATCTATTGTATCTAATTTATATCGATGCTTGATGCTTTTGTCTGTCTGCCAAAAAGTACAAAATCTACTGGAAAATACAGAAAGTTTAGCAGTTTTTCCAAACGAAGAGAGCAGTTTTATGTATTTCACTTAAATTAAAAAATGGTAGCGAAAGTGTTTTATAAATACCTATGTATGTTTGTGCTGGAAAGTAAATAAAGTATTAGTAATTTGTTTATAGGTATGAATATAGAAGTAAAGAGTTTAGAAGTGTTTGAAAATGTCTACAGAAGATGATCAATGCTGTTTAGTTTACTAACATGTGAATTGGCAGTGAAAGGTATCCCATTTTGTTTAAAGTTCAGCTAAAGTTAAAATAGTATAAATCTATTTAGTTATAACACAGTTGGTATGCTGGATAAATAAGAATAAAGGGTTGTTTAACTGTTGTGAATTAGCCAGAGGAGATTTTAACTCAGATTAAAAATGTGGTTGTTTTCAATTTTTTATAAACTCTTTAGATATATAAATTCTGTCATCACGTTTGTGTTTTTGATTATTATTCATAAGGTAGATGTGAATGGATTATGTATTTAAGAAGTTCATTAGTTATTACTGTGCAATGAAAAGTTTATGCATTATTTTGTGTTATGGTAATCGTTTACGTACCTGGGTATATATATAAGTTTGGCATTATGATTTTATTTGTGACTTTTTATCTTCTGGGTAAATTTTTGTTTTAAGGATAAATGCGTAGTTGAATTTCACTTTTTGTTGTTGTTGTTTATTTCAATATTCTTATAGCATGATTAGGTTTTCGGTATTACAGTATTACAATTACTATTACGGTGTTTTGTTGTTTTGAGTTATTGTTTTTAGGATAAATGCGTAGTTGAATTGCATTTTTTTTTTTTGTTGTTGTTGTTGTTTATTTCAATATTCTTATAGCATGATTAGGTTTTCGGTATTACAATTCAAGTATTAATTTTTTAGGTAATAATAAAAAAAAGCATAAAGAAATGAAACTCATGGTTTTAATCATGACGTTGATGGTTTTGGGAAGAACAGACTATATATCGTTTCAAAAATTCATTAATGGTTGCTGTATAATGTAACTTCCGCACGAAAGAAACACAGTTGGAAGGTATCAATTTGTTTTCAATTCACATTTTGTAATGTTATTCAATGTTTGGTTTCGTATGTCTGGGTAAACAGTTCTGTGTTATATATTGCCATTTTTTTTACATTAAAGTTACTTCTCTTCTGCGTATAAATATATTATTCTGAGCCATGTTGCTATTTGTTTCTGTTTTTAATCTTCTGAATGTAATAACAAATTAATGCCTGAAAAGAAACTTTTATATACACGAGTTAAATTCTGTGACACAACGCATACTGAACATGGGTGGCGAGTGACGCGTACGTACCACAGGAATGGCAGATTTGACCCAATGTTTTCAAAGTTAAGTTCGGTAAAAAGTTTTTACCCGGGATACTAGTCTATATACTAATACGCGCTGTGCATACCACTTTTTTCACGCTTTCACTCTCTAAAATTTCGAGTCGTTTTTGCGGTCACTTTTTCATAAAGGTGTTTAAGACCACGGTTAATATTTTTCTACGATTAGTATTAGGGGAAAACATTGCATTGCATTTAATCGTTTCAAATGTTTTGATTATTCGCGAGATCAAGAAACAATAGACAGCAACGAAAGTATTGCGCGAAGATTTATTAATGTTTTTAGGGTAAGTACGCTTTAGAAGTTTTTTGTTTGTTTGTTTTGTTTTTCTTATAGAATTAATACGGTTTCTACGTCATTACTTTTCAAATAATACGCGATTGAGGAAATGAATATCATGGTTTTTAATCATGACGGTCTGGGTTCGTAAAGAAAATCGCAATTGTTTACGATTCACATTTTGGCACTTTTACGACTTTCGCGTTTGGCCTTTATTTACATTGGGGTGTGGATTCCATAAACAGTTACAGCGATTTTAATCTTTTTGTTGTTTACCTGTACGCACAATTTATTTTTACTACTGCATATATCGTATCGTGAAAGATTTATTACGAATATGTTGATGTGTTTCGGATCTTCTGATTAAAAAGTTTTTTTGTTCATAACTCCAGTGTTGAACTAAATATGCTTTAGCCGGAATACCTAGAGATTTTTAATTAAAAGAGTGAAGAGTGTTTTTTTCTGTATTGACGTTAGATATCTTTAATCAAGGGGAACCATTGCATTGCATCTTCAATTTAAAAAGTGAAAAAAGTGGATGCACAGCGCGTATTTTTATTTTTGATGAATTAAAACCCGTGTTCTACACGCTGTTCTACACGGGATACTAAATTCTAAACATTCTACATCCAAACTTTATCTTTATCATACTAAAATTCATTATACTAAGCCTTTCTCTCTGTTCAGCTCACATAGATTAAAACCTGTAAAAACTTTTTACACGGGTTACTAGTCTTATTATACTAATTCGCGATTGTGCATCCGGTTTTTATTTTAGAGAGTGACATATTTGTTTTTTTTTCACGGTCAAAACCTTCTTATTTTTTCCCTTTTTGTCGTAAAACCACGCAGCGGCGACAGACACTTTTTTTGATTTTCCGCGATTAGTATATGCTCCTCCGTTTTGTTATTTTTGGTTTGCGCAGTGGAAATCAGCCGAAAAACGTCTTTGGAGGAGTGCGAGCAATGCAATTTCTTCGTTCGAAATTTGTCAACGATCATTTCGTGAGCAAGAAACTTCGCGAAGAAGACGTGTTTCTTTTTGTATATTTTTCAATTGAAATTTGATTGTTTTAGGCAGCAAATCGACGAAAGAACTGACGAAGAAACACAGGTTTGTATGCACGAAGGTATTGTTACTATTATAAAACGTTTTATTATCGTTTGTTTACAATGAAAAATCATATTTAGATATACGGAAGAAGTGCAGTGAAGTTTTTAAAAATTAGCTGCAGAAAGATCGAACGAACAAAAGGTATTATTATAAAACTTTTATACAGAAGAAGTGCAGTGAAGTTTTTAAAAATTGGCTGTGCAGAACGATAAGACTTTTATTGTTTAATATTTTAGATTAATAAAAGAACAGGTTTTTTAAATGTTTGTTTACGTTTTAGTTATCAAATATCGCTATACAGAAGAAAGTGCAGTGGAGAAATGCAGTTTCATGTTTATTTACACAGTAAGGAATGGTTTTAATTTAGTTTTGAAAGATTAATTGATTTAGCTTTGAGTGGATGTCTCAGTTATTCTGTCGTTTAGAATGTGTATATGCTGCTGGATGAAAAAGAAGCCGAGAGAAATTTGTTTTGGTAACGCACGCTATTATTACATTAAAAATGGTCCTACAGCTATGAATATTTTTATTTCTCATGACGCTGTGGAAGTGGGGAATGTGTTATGCTGTCTGATTGTATCTATTGTATCTAATTTATATCGATGCTTGATGCTTTTGTCTGCCTGCCAAAAAGTACAAAATCTACTGGAAAATACAGAAAGTTTAGCAGTTTTTCCAAACGAAGAGAGCAGTTTTATGTATTTCACTTAAAAAAAAATGGTAGCGAAAGTGGTGTTTTATAAATACCTATGTATGTTTGTGCTGGAAAGTAAATAAAGTATTAGTAATTTGTTTATAGGTATGAATATAGAAGTAAAGAGTTTAAAAGTGTTTGAAAATGTCTACAGAAGATGATCAATGCTGTTTAGTTTACTGACATGTGAATTGGCAGTGAAGAAAGGTATCCCATTTTGTTTAAAGTTCAGCTAAAGTTAAAATAGTATAAATCTATTTAGTTATAACACAGTTGGTATGCTGGATAAATAAGAATAAAGGGTTGTTTAACTGTTGTGAATTAGCCAGAGGAGATTTTAACTCAGATTAAAAATGTGGTTGTTTTCAATTTTTTATAAACTCTTTAGGTATATAAATTCTGTCATCACGTTTGTGTTTTTAATTATTATTCATAAGGTAGATGTGAATGGATTATGTATTTAAGAAGTTATGTGCAATGAAATGTTTATGCATTATTTTGTGTTATGGTAATCGTTTACGTACCTGGGTATATATATAAGTTTGGCATTATGATTTTATTTGTGACTTTTTATCTTCTGGGTAAATTTTTGTTTTAAGGATAAATGCGTAGTTGAATTTCACTTTTTGTTGTTGTTGTTTATTTCAATATTCTTATAACATGATTAGGTTTTCGGTATTACAGTATTACAATTACTATTACGGTGTTTTGTTGTTTTGAGTTATTGTTTTTAGGATAAATGCGTAGTTGAATTGCATTTTTTTTTTTTTTTGTTGTTGTTGTTTATTTCAATATTCTTATAGCATGATTAGGTTTTCGGTATTACAATTCAAGTATTAATTTTTTAGGTAATAATAAAAAAAAGCATAAAGAAATGAAACTCATGGTTTTAATCATGACGTTGATGGTTTTGGGAAGAACAGACTATATATCATTTCAAAAATTCATTAATGGTTGCTGTATAATGTAACTTCCGCACGAAAGAAACACAGTTGGAAGGTATCAATTTGTTTTCAATTCACATTTTGTAATGTTATTCAATGTTTGGTTTCGTATGTCTGGGTAAACAGTTCTGTGTTATATATTGCCATTTTTTTTTACATTAAAGTTACTTCTCTTCTGCGTATAAATATATTATTCTGAGCCATGTTGCTATTTTTCTGTTTTTAATCTTCTGAATGTAATAACAAATTAATGCCTGAAAAGAAACTTTTACACGAGTTAAATTCTGTGATACAACGCATACTGAACATGGGTGGCGAGTGACGCGTACGTACCACAGGAATGGCAGATTTGACCTAATGTTTTCAAAGTTAAGTTTGGTAAAAAGTTTTTACCCGGGATACTAGTCTATATACTAATCACGAGTGTGCATCCGCTTTTTTCACGCTTTCACTCTCTAAAATTTCGGGTCGTTTTTGCGGTCACTTATTCATAATGGAGTGTCAGACCACGGCAGTTGATATTTTTCTGCGATTAGTATAGGGGAAAACATTGCATTGCATTTAATCGTTTCAAATGTTTTGATTATTTGCGAGATCAAGAAACAATAGACAACAACGAAAGTATTGCGCGAAGATTTATTAATGTTTTTAGGGTAAGTACGCTTTAGAACTTTTTTGTTTGTTTGTTTTGTTTTTTCTTATAGTATGAATAGGGTTTCTGCGTCATTACTTTTCCAATAATACGCGATTGAAGAAATGAATATCATGGTTTTTAATCATGACGGTCTGGGTTCGTAAAGAAAATCGCAATTGTTTTTAATTCACATTTCGACACTTTTACGACTTTCGCGTTTGGCTTTTATTTAAATTGGGGTATGGATTCCATGAGCAGTTACAGCGGTTTTGATGTTTTTGTTGTTTATCTGTACGCACAATTTATTTTTACTACTGCATATATCGTATCGTGAAAGATTTATTATGAATATTTTGATGTGTTTCAGATCTTCTGATTAAAAAGTTTTTCTGTTCATAACTCCAGTGTTGAACTAAATATGCTTTAGCCGGAATACCTAGAGATTTTTAATTAAAAGAGTGAAGAGTGTTTTTTCTGTATTGACGTTTAGATATCTTTAATCATGGGGAACCATTGCATTGCATCTTCAATTTATACAATTTATGTAAAAAGTGAAAAAAGTGGATGCACAGCGCGTATTTTTATTTTTGATGAATTAAAACCCGTGTTCTACACGCTGTTTAAAACGAGATACTACATTCTAGACATTTAAACTTTATCATACTAAAATTCATTATACTAAGCCTTTCTCTCTGTTCAGCTCACATCGATTAAAACCTGTAAAAAAATTTTACATGGGTTACTAGTCTTAATACTGATGATGAGTATATTCACAGCAGCGTACGTAGAAGTACAAAGATATAATAACTTCTGTGATGGAGAGTATTGCGAAGAGGAAATTAATGCAATGTTTTGGTCGGAGCAAAGTCAGCTTTTACCGGCATGTGATTATTTAGAAGGAGCTTTGAAGAAGAATTTTAAGACTTTATCTACTATTGCAATCGAAATATAATCATGAGAACGTTCCTTATGGAGGAAATATTGATATTTAGCTGACTCTGGAAAAAGATTCTTGAAAAAGAAGGTGAATGTTTGATAGTTAACGAAACTTTGCTTTGAAAAAAACTTGTATCAAAATTACTGGTGAATACGTCCTATCAATAAATGCATGAAATATGTTCATTTCATTTAATAAATATTACACTGAAAGTTGAAGATATTGAAAAAAACCACAAAAACAAATGACATTGTCATAGCAGCACAAATCACTTGTGTTGTGAATGAATTGATCTAAACATACATACTGCAAGTATAAACATGTGCAAGATATTGGTGAACGATGTGTCTTATAAAACTGTTTTTTGGCTCTGAAACGTCATAGTGAATTGAAAAGCAGTAATACAATAAAGAAGAGAGTAGCTAATTTGGGGACTTCCAGACTGTATCAAATTATTCATCACTGTACAATGGTCGGTCAAGTTATCACTGTGTGGAACCGATTAGCTTTAAATTCACATTTAAAAGATTTTAAGATTACATTGTTCAAAATAATCCTGCAAACCGCTCATTGGAGGCACAATGATTTAGTTTGGATATATGTCAGGAAAACAAACTTTGGATGATGATTCGAATCCAACCAATTATATACATACAATGAGATCACTAAAGCCTTGTGAAAATTTGGAGTGTAATATGTTCTAGGACACAATACCTTAAGGGGATTTTTTTGCGTGGATTAAGTTTTGCGACTTTTGCGAATTTTAGTCAAATTCGGAAAAATAAATTGACGCAAAACGTCAAGAAATGAATGATTCGTGAAAATAAATGCACGCAAAATTTCATGATTTTATTTGCTCATTTTTTGGCTCTGTGTACCTTTCGTATATTAACTATTTCCTTGTACTTATCAAGCACCCATTGGTTTTGCAATGTGGCAGGCATGGAAATGGTGATTTTCACTGCAAATACTCTCTACCTCTGTAGTCATTAATTTGCAATTTTGACTAAGGCACCACTCTGTATACTCAGTACGATTGCTTTCAGCAGTACGATCGCTTTCAGCAGTACGATCGCTTTCAGTACGATTGGTTTCAGAATTATCGTTGTCTTCATCTTCTGATGAAGATACCGTTGGCTCAAAGCTCTACGGAACTAACTTGTTGTTCGTATATAAAAATTCGTAACTAAAACTTTCATCACTGCTACTTTCAGACATGTTTCTTTTTCTTGTATAACATACGCTACATTAATTTTGAACTTTTGTACGTCATTATAAATTCTCGGCTCCAGATCCGAAACTTTTCAGCGATCTTGAAAAAAACCGGCTTTATGCAGAAATATCAAGAGCTCGTTCATGTAGAATAAAAGTTCTTTCGCTTATAAAATTATGATTTTCTAAGTTATATTAACAGACAGGTTAAGTAGAAAAAGATTTTTGAAAAATTAAATTTTCAAGTTTAGTTCCCCTTTTAGCTATATTATAAAGTACACCCATTGCACTTTGTGCCCATTCGCAAATATAAATCCAAACATTTTCCTTTAGAAGTTCTGACTCAAAAAATTAATCCACGCAAAACGCTCTCAGACCTTGGCTCGCAAAAGTTACTCCACGCAAAAAAATCCCTTTAAGGTATATCATGTTTGAAAAGAACATTTTCATACAGATCCTAACAAAGTTTCATTGTGTCATTTGTCTTTTCTTGCACATTGGTGTTATTTATAAACTGTATGGAAGTGGTAATATGGAGACTGGTGGATCTAGAGTGTAGTTGCAACTTGTGGAGAAGCGCATTGACATAATTTGTGACTTCAGTTCATATTATCAATGGGATTATTTGAACCTTTTTCTTTTATGTTTGAATTGCTAACACTCTCCTACACAAGTTGCGACTTACCTCTGGATCCGCCACTGGTTGGTTTAGTAGAAATAGATTTTCATATTGTATGTTATGTTGATTTAAGTTATGTAAAAGCAATATAATTTTTATCTTCTTGTAATCCTGTTAAATGTCATGGATTAAAATCTTTGAAATGCCCAAGTTTCTCCTGCTCTTATTAATACAAGTTATGAACAATTTTTCACATTTCTGGCAAAATTTGGAAGGTGTGGACGAAGAACAATTGTAAGGTCCTGATATCAAAGTCGGCAGTTACTTGCAGATCATAAATAGGCGAGGTCTTCAGTTTTTAAACGAGTTTGCTTGTATAACTTTAATAGTTTAATAGTGTTGTGAAAGTCTTTAATCCCATGCAGCCTTTTTTTCAAATGATTTTGGTTCACTTCTATCGAATATCATTTTATTTTCCATGTGAACCGTAACTCATATTTTACGAATTGTGATAGAGCTGTTTTCATATAAACAGCAAGAAAAGAATGGATAGTCATTCAGATATCTTGAAAGTTAGCCTAAAGCAATTTCCTCTAGGCCTGATGCGGAAATTGTTCAAGCCACGAGGCTTCTAGTTAATATTTCACTCAAGATGAATACCAATTCTGTCTCGAAAATAGTGAGAATACATAGAAACACAAAGAAAAATTAAATTTTGGATTGCAGATTAAATAAGATAAAACTTTTCAAAAATTACGTCACATATAGCCGAATAATGACGCTTACAAATGAAATATACCAATTATTATTATTATTATTATTACGAATATTTATTACAGGATGGTTCCTCAGTTATAAATACATTATATACAATATATACAAATACTGTTATTCTGGAAGTCCTGTGCAAAAATGACGTAAAGGATTTAAAATATTAAGAGACGTATAGACGAGTTAGCCAAAAAAAATGAATAATTTTATTACATAAAAAATTGCACTTTGAGTAATATAATGAATTTCTCTTAGTTCAATTAAAATATCTGCTACACCATCATCATCATTTATGGAACAGTGAAAACTGATCATCAACATCTTCATCATCACTGCTACCACCAGCAAGATTATTGTCACTTGCATTGATATCTAAAAGTCACTTCAAGTCTTCATGTTAAACTTTGATATTTTTGCACAGCTCTTTTGATTTTTGAATTTTGATACACATCCAGAAATATTGCATTGAATAGCGAAGTTGCCCTGCATTGCATGAAAGTTCCAAAAATGTTGCACGAGCCATTTGTAATTCACTGCTTTGTAAGAGCAATCAAATTGACAGGAAAATTTCATAATAAGAATCTAAGGAAAAAGTAACATACTGTAAAAACTGAAGCTATCACAAGTAATCAAAATATAGTAGCTAATCATTCAAAATCATTTAGCTTTTCCCCAAATATTTTCATTTGAAGTCTATGGCTGATAAAGGAAAAACAGCGTACTTATAACATATTATTAGTTACAGTCTGCATAGCCGACCGTGTTTTGTGCGCCATCATCAGTGTTGTTTTGTTGTTCTTTAAAAGAAATTTAAGGAATAAGCAAGCTAACTTATCATATAGAATATTAATATCCGATTATTTAAGAACAAGAAAACCAACTAAAGAAACTGTCAGTCACACGGACACATTCAATTTCGTCAAGAAAAGAATCCAAGCATAGTACAACTACACACTTCCTAATTTCAAATACGTATATGTTACCAATGAAACCAGTGAACCAGTGAAGTTGATAAATTAGCTATAGATGTTTTTTTATTCAATGCGATCGTACGGTCGCATTAAATAAGTTCACATTTTTTGTGATTATATAGAGAATATCTTTTCAAAAGAATAATTATTTAGTAAAAAGCAAAGAAAGTACCCTTAAGAGTTAATAATCGTATCTTTATTATTTGAAGGTGTAAATCTTTTTGTGACATCTGAGGCTCTCATTTAAAGAATTGCTTACGTAAAATTTTTTAAAACGTGCGAAACAGTGGCTTTGTTTTTCGAATTGACTCTCCGACGAGCATCAAAATGACTCCCTTAAAGAGCCATTTAACTTACCTCACTTATGATCACTTAAAGGAGTCAAAGAGTCAAGATTCCCTTCCAGGTGGTCATTTTAAGGAAATTGAAATTGACACCCCTTAAAAGCAAAATGACTCCCTTAAGATGCTCTCTGTATCATCTGATTTACTCCCTCAGGTTATCATTGTTCAATGATTCCCTTTTAGGAGTCGCAATGACTCCGCTAAAACTGTCAGTGTACTTGTTTCTGGGTATAAAATATGTTTTCGGTTAAAAGTAGGGATTTGTTCAATTGCTTAATTATTTTGAACAGGGCAAAGTTATTTATGCGACTTTATACAGTTCAGCTCCTAGGTGGAGTGAACCTTTAAAAAAATAGTTTACCTGGGATACTAGAAAAATAAATTTCAAATTGCATGATGTTGAAATCGTGTTGAGTCATTCGCGACTGATTGAATTTATTGCTGCTCGTTGATTAACGGACAAAATCTGCTATGATTACCCAATGCAAGAAATAATATTCCACAGCGTCAAAATATATTTTATCAGTGTCTGCTTATGTGTAAGAATGAGGAAAAAAAAAAGAAAAAAGAAACCCAGTTCTTGAATTCGGCGGGTGTAATACGATTTTTTAAAATTTCCTGATCGCTTGAGTAGCAGAAAAGTTTCACTTGTTTCAAGATATCTGTTTTTGAAAAGTCTCAACTCGATTAGTGTGATAAAACCACTCGAACAATTTAATTTCAAAATTGGTAAATCGAGTAGATGTAAACTACGAAAAAATGTGTTACGCATAAATTCTTTTATAAACATCTTCTTTACAAAAGTATTTTTGTGTTACGCAATTATTTTTTACATTGTGGCACATATATTTTTTTTCCTGTTTGTGTTTTTGTTTGTAGCATAGAAAACTCAAGAACATACGATGGCCCTGAAGGCTCATATGCACGCACAAAAAAATGTGCTACGCGTAGAATTTTTTGGCCTACGCATAGAATATTTTTGCCTACGCATAGATTTTTTTGTGCTACACATAGCTTTTTTGTGTTACGCATAAATCTTTTCTCTACGCAGATATTTTTGTGCTACACAGTTATTTTTTACATTGTTGCACAAATACTTTTTTCATGTTTGTGTTTTTTGTTTGTTAGCGCAAAAAAATCAACAACCTATATCTGGTCCTTAATTTATGCTATTTAGTGTGTAATGTTACATGGTGCAAAAAGCAAAAAAGCACGCTAAAAACATAGCAAAGAATTGGTGAGGAACGGCGTACAGCGTTAAATTACTTGCCCGTTATTCAATCTATATCATCTCCAATAACACTACAGTCTTTGTATTTTGGCCAAAGTTATAAATAAACGTAGAAATCATCTCCTTTCTAGCTGTCCAACACAACCATGTTATCAGCTTGTCAATGTTGAAAAGGCTTTTAACTAGGCTTGGTCTTAGGAGGAGATTTCAAAAAGATGAAGAAAATAGAGAAGAGATAACTAACATAATCAGAAAAGAAGTTTTTGAAGGTAGTGGCAGTTCACTTGGTAAGCATGTGATCCACCATCATTATGCACATGGATGAGAATGCAACAATAATTGTCAACAATATACAGACCAGAATGGAAATGAGGTCGAAATAAATGCGGAGCACTTTACACAGAAAATAAATGCGCGTAACACAAAAATTTATGCGTAGCACAAAAATTTATGCGTAACACAAAAACTTCTATGCGTAGCACAAAAAAGTATATGCTAAGCACAAACATTTACGCGTAACACAAAAAGTTTTATGCGTAGCACAAACATTTACGCGTAACACAAAAAGTTTTATGCGTAGCACAAAAAAGTATATGCGTAGCACATTATTTTGTGCTCACGAATGAACCTTCAATGCTATCGTAAGAACCTATTTGGTGTGTAATGTCACATGATACAAACCAATAAAATAGCGCGCTAAAAACATGGCAGAAATTATCTGTTCTTTAATCTCCATCTCTATAACAACTATGACAAAATATGGAAATATGACAAAATAGAACAGAAATTCACGGTAACATTAATAAACAACAAACAAGTCATACAAAAGCTTCTGTTCAGTGTTTAAAGTCAAGCTTACCCACAATTACCCACACCAAAATCCTTCGAAAAATGCTTGAAAAATAACTCGCAAAATAAATACAACATTTTATTGATTTATTGAACGGCTGAAGGCAGTCGGCTGATAGCATGCGGTCTGAAAAAATATCCTACTCCAGGGAGAAAAGAAACGTACGCTTTCAAGAACAGACATGTATATGAGGTTAACCTAACGGACGACATATTCCTGTGCTTGTAGGTGCTGCTTCTTGTTGGTTCCATTGCTTTCATAATAGTCGTTTGTTATGAATTTATCATTATGTGCAAAAATGCTGGATGTTCCTGTAGTCAATCAGACTTCGGAATGGACAATTTCGCATGTTATGCAGGCAGCTAATATGTTTTTTTATTATTAATAGCCGTAAAAACAATAACGGCAGTGTTAGCAGTGGCGGATCTAGAGGTATGTCGAAATTTGTGTAGGAGAGCATTAACATAATTTGTGAATTCAATTTATATTACCAATGGGATTATTTGAACGCTTTTCTTTTATGGTTAGATTGCTTAAACTCTCCTACACAAATTTCGACATACCTCTAGATCCGCCACTGGTTAGGTAGTTTGCAGATTGATATCTGACATGAAAGCGTGTTTAAAGAGAAAAATTGGAAAATTCAACAGTAAATGTTTTTCCTATCATAAACACCAGCTAAGTATAGAAAAATGGCACTGAACAGACTAGAATACGAAATAGAAGGAACCCAACGATGAAAGATTTTTAAGCAAAATGCTTAATTATTTATTTCACAAACATTTATACGGTACGTGGTGGGGTACAAAGTTAGTCATTCATTGGATAGGGCCCTTAACACTAAATACAGAGACGTTGTTAGGGTCAGTCAAAAAAAGTGGAGGAGTCCAACATTATGATATTTCTTTTCAGTCTTAAGTATCGATTAGGTTACTTGTACGCTTTCCTTTTCTACCCTAAATGACTTAACTCTCCTCCACAAATTTTGACTGACCTCTGGCTACGCCTCTGAAATATCTATAAATTCTACCAATCATAGTCCTCCAAATCTGAATCATTATATGGCATGCATGAACGTGTTCAAGCATTCTTCAAGATAACTCGAGTTGTTCTACATATCATCAGAGAAGGTTAACAATAACCTGGTTAGCCGCCATCTTTAAAACAGTCAATCCGATGATCTTCAGCTATGCAATCATAATGTTCCAGTAGAATTGTCGAGTTCACTATATCTCATCTAAAAAGCAGTGGCGTAACTGAGTTAAACTTAGGCAGGTGCGTTTTTCACATCGAACTCATCGTCTATTTGCAGAACAACAGTGTGGTTTCCGTAAAGGCCACTCGACCATCACTACACTGATGCTCAAACTTAAAGATGATATTCTGAAAGCTATGAACAGAAGCGAAGTCACATTATCGGTAATGGCAGATTATTCAAAAGCCTTTGATACAGTTGATTATAAGACACTACTAAAAAAGCTTCATAAATTCCACATTGGCAAGAATACGCTGTATACATTTCTGAGTTATCTGTCAGACCGAAAACAATTTGTGTTAATCACATATTACATATTGTTGGGCTTATTAAACATACAGTCGTAAAGACTGGATTTTTCGGGATATTTAAAGTATGCCACAAAAACATATTTTTACAAAAATCCTTAAATTTTTAAGGAGGGCGTAAAGTTTTCTTTTTTAATATATAGCTTGCTGTGTGTACAAATTGGAAGGCTTGAGCACGGGGGCATTTTTAGCTAAAGCTACATGCTAGTCATTAATTTCTTATATGAACGCTTTTCTGCCTTTACATGATCCCGGTTAGCCGGGATGAAATTTCATCCCGCCTTGCCGAGGGCTTGGCTTCCTGGTCAAATCTACATGAATTTCCCATCGCGATTACATGATAAAATTTTCATCCCGCCTAATGGAGATCTCGGCTATCAAGAGCCGGGATCCCGGTAAGGCGGAATGAAAATTTCCCATTTAATCGCTTCGCCCCAGTCAACATTGATAAGTTTGAGGTTTGAGCATGCGTAGTTTGTCAAAAGTATCGTTTCCTCTATTAAAGGCAGGGTTAATTTTATCCCGTCCCGCCTAAACGGGATGATAATTTTGCATATAACACCGAGTTGAAATTCATCTCGGCAAGGCGGGATGAAATTTCATCCCGGCTAACCGGGATCACGTAATCAGACCCTTAGTAACAACTGTGACATAATATGACAAATATGACAAAATGGAACAGAAATTCACGGTAACATTAATAAACAACAAACAAGTCATACAAAAACAAAAAGCGCTGCCGAACAATAGTAAACGAAAAATCTAACAAAGAACGAAAACAATAAATACAAATACGAAGATAAAGAACATTATGAAAGGGGAAATAGATCTGTACTACTGGCAGAGAAAAGGTTTTTCAAGAAACGTTGTTCTATAACTTGTTTGTTCAATAACTTCCATTTCATTCATTTTATTGTTTCAATTTTTGCATGTGTTTTTTTTTAGGTTTCCTCACGCAAATATTTAACTAAACGAAAACATTTCGAGTAATGCTTTAGGGTAGTGTACCAACACAATGGATTTTACCAATACAGTGAATCATTTCAATATGAGCTGTTCACTGCGAATTGCTGCGCTTTCAAGCACACCCACATTGCTATGCTGGAAAACTGCATCAACTACATCGCACGGCGCGAAATAACATGACTACTCTGCAAAGCGAAATCTCATTGTGCAGCTCAGCGATGGTGTAGTGGTTAGTACCTTTGAGTGCGACTGCTGCGACCCGTGTTCGAGTCCAGTGATGTCGTATCTCAATACACCACTCCAAAAGCAGCGTGTCAGCCCATTAGGAGCCATCCACTGACTCCACACTGGCCTTCGGGCAAGTTGGAGCAATGCTATACGTATTTCTGGCGGTAAGTCTACTAATAGTTGATTATAAAACACTCCTAAAAAAGCTTCATAAATTCCACATTGGCAAGAATACACTGTATATATTATTTCTGAGTTATCTGTCAGACCGAAAACAATTTGTGTTAATCGCATATTACATATTTTTGGGCTTAAACATACAGTCGTAAAGCAATAACACACTTCATAACCACAGAAATTACGGCCCTATTTAGTGGAGGAATTTTCTCCAGATTTCTTCTCTTGGGGAATTCCAAAAAAAAAAAAAAATCGGTCGTAGCGCACGCCCTGTTGAACTATGTTTGTGAGATGTGGTATATGTCCCGTCGTCTGTATAAAAACGGGACAACTAAAGAAATCGGGGCGTCTTCTACGATCGCAACACAAACAAAAGTATGGAATAACCATTTTGAATCACAAAAACATTAAGACGGTACAAAATGTCATATTATCCAAGGTATATTATAATAGTTTCGTTCAAATGAAAAACAAAGTGTTTCTGTTGTTTTTTGACTTTACTACTGTCAGTTAGGGAACTTTTTGTTGAAATAAAATTTGAAATTTCGTGACTTGAATTTTTTATGGTATATATAGTTTTAGCTACTGGTGACAAGCTCCTGGGTTACCACTAGCACTACGATTAATATAGACGAGTTTCCAATGTTAATTACACTTTTATACCTTGTACATACTAAAAATCAAATACAATGTACGAAAATAGATAGGAAATGCTAATGTGTATTGAAACTTTCTAATGTCGATTGTCTTTAAGGGGACTCCAGAGAACCAAATAAAGTGACAACATTTTGAAGTGTATAAAGAGACTTTTATTTCCTGCGAGGCTGCGTGCGCATACTCACAGGAAAATGACTTGATTAATGATATTCTATGTTGCAATATACCGTAATTATCGAGCAAAGAACACTGGTGTTTATAAACATTACGTCACTAAGAAACTCATCTATTCTGGGACTCGTTGCCCAAACATGTTTGTTAAAGTGTTCTCTGCGATTAAGACGTCGTCAGCCTGCACTAGTTTTCACTGAGGACGGGCTGTGGTTTACATAAGTAGTCTTGGGCAGGAGGGTTTTCACGACTTCTATTGTCCGATATATGGCCCAGTAGAAACAGTAGAAACCATTAGACACTTTGACACACACAGGTCACTAAGAAACAATTAGGATTCTGGAAATGTTATTATAGTGTAAGTGTTTATGTAATATATATATAATATATAACACTAAATATTTTAGACAACCAACAGCACCTGCACCAGCGTCAGTGCCACCAAATCCAGGAGGTAATTATGATGTGTGTATAAAACAACAATTTCATTCAATGCTTCAAGAAAAACAGTAAAAAATAAAAACAGTATATTATCAAGTGAGCAGTAATGATTTTTTTCTTGCTCTAGTGCAAATATGATGCTAATGTTATATGTTTTCTCTACTGGAGTGTTTCCTACCCTCCTTAAAACCTCTTCAGTTGTTCCGGTCTATAAAAATAAAGGCTCTCCTCTGGAAATCTCTAACTACCGTCCTATTTCACTTCTGTCCAACATTGAAAAACTATTAGAAAAACTCATGTACTCTCGCTTTTCTCTTTTTCTTGAACAACATAAATACCTGTATGAGAGACAGTTTGGTTTCAGAAAAGGACACTCTACTAATCATGCCCTAATCAATATCACTGAGCGTATCCGCAAAGCTCTTGACCAAGGTCAGTTTGGTATTGGGGTCTTTGTTGATCTCCAAAAAGCCTTTGACACTGTAGATCACGAAATTTTATGCCAAAAACTTTCATACTACGGAATCCGAGGTGTCACCAACAGGTGGTTTAGGTCTTATCTTTCCCAACGATCACAATTTGTCAAACTACTGAATTTTAAGTCTGATCTAAAAATCATAAATCATGGCGTTCCGCAAGGGTCTGTACTTGGACCTTTACTCTTTTTGATTTACATCAATGATTTACATTATGCTCTTGCCTACTCCGACATCTACCATTTTGCTGATGATACTAACCTACTTCAATTTAACAGGTCCCTGAAGTCACTGAACAAAAGAATTAACATTGACTTAAAACTTCTTTAGTTGGCTTAATGCAAATAAAATCTCCCTTAATGCCAGTAAAACTGAGTTTATCCTGTTTAGACATAAATCCAAATTACTGAATTTTAACCTCAAGATCAAAATTGGTGGGAGGAAACTACAACCTAGTCAGTTCATTAAATATCTTGGTGTATATCTTGATGAGGATCTCACCTGGAAAAAACACATTCATGAACTTTCAATCAAACTTCGACGAGCCAACAGTGCGCTGAGTAAAATCCGTCACTTCCTGCCTGAATCTGTCTCTCTTTCTGTTTACCATGCAATCTTTTCCTCTCACATGCGCTATGGCTGCCAGACCTGGGCCTTGCATGAATCTACTAATAATAAACGCATACTTCTTCTCCCAAAAATTGCAATTCGTCTCATTACTTTTTCTTCTTTTAGATCTCATTCTTCTCCACTCTTTTCTAAACTTGGTTTACTTTCGATTTTTGATTTGACAAGAACCCTAAATATCCTTTTCATTCATCAAATTCTCAATCACATAATTCCTGATCACATTCATAGTGCTTTCACTTTTTCCAAATTACCCCATTCCATCAACACCAGAGGTAAGTCAGCAGGATTTCTCTGTAAACCTAATATAAACACCAGCTTATATGGTATGAATTCTTTTACATATCAATCAATATCTTGGTGGAATCATCTCCAGTCTACCTATAAACACATCGACCTAGCTTCCCTTTCATATAACCATCTTAAACAGCTTGTCACTGATTATTTTCTAAGAAACTACCCAACATGCAATTAGTTCTCTCTCTCTCTCTCTCTTGAAATAAGTATCTCCGTAATCACACAACACTTTTTATTTATTCTCTATTTTCTACTGTACTTATTTATTCGTATT
Organism: Turritopsis dohrnii; assembly: GCA_027922465.2. Lineage (NCBI taxonomy): Eukaryota > Metazoa > Cnidaria > Hydrozoa > Anthoathecata > Oceaniidae > Turritopsis > Turritopsis dohrnii. The sequence goes on along the minus strand of BQMF02000643.1, from coordinate 26,285 downwards.
TTTTATTTATTCTCTATTTGGTGGCCACCTCCTTTAGATATATCTACTGGGGTGGTCTCCAGTCTTTATTTCATTTAACTACTTTGTAGCTAACTTATTTATTTTTTATGACGAATAAATATTATTCTATTCTATTCTATTCTATTCTATTCTATACCTGTTAAAGTATCAGATAACCTAAATTACCATAAGAATTTTTCAATTCTTCTGCCATGAAAGTATGTTGTAAAAGTTATTGATGAAAAACAAAAAATATATCTTCAAAATAGTAACAAGGTTGTTTTATTTCAACAATCATGATGATTCTCATTCACTGTCTGTTTGGTACTGTCTTGTGTATAGGTAGTGACAACAACACAAATTTTAAAAATATGATTTTGATATACCTTTGCAGTTGAAATAACTGAATTATCTGTACAAAGAATTTATTATAATTATAATGTATATACATTGCATAATGATACTTCACAATTTTCAGAAAAATTTGTCAGTTAATTCAAGCCTTGCTTTTGCTTTTTGTGCTGAAAACCTTATTTCTTATTTTTTATTACATTTGAATACTGATGTTTTGGTGTAAAGTAAACAATATTTTAGAGGAACATTTACATTAAATTAACTGTTCATAAAACTAACTTATAGTATATCCACTATATAAGATTGTAAACATCAAAGTTTATCTGAAAACAGCATTGGAATCACTTTTAGCTTGCCTCTGATGCTTGTGTATTGGTATTTATCTTTCTGAAGAGTGACCTTATCTTTAGATTTTATCCAACTTAATCAATAAAGTAATTGTCAATTATGGTTTTTATATTTTTTAAAATATTAAAATAGGTGCTTTTTATTTATATATTTATACTTTCCATCATTTCATTTCATTTGACCCAAAAAAAGATTTGTATAGACCTTACCTTATTAAGACCAAATATTGTCTCCTTGCCTATTGTTGTCAGATTAGCAATTACGAAACCAACTAAAAACCTATCATATAATATAAAAATTTTAGTTAACTGGTATTTCTTAATAATGTTTGATAAGTTTAAATCAAAGGGGAAGTTCGGTCTAATTTTTCCCTTTTTTTTTTTTCGTTTTAACTTGTTATGCTTTGAAAAGTTTGAAAAACTGTTTTTGGATTTTTGAAAATGCTCCTTTTGTTCAAAAGCTATTAATTCTACCAGTTGAGATAGATGTTTATTATGAATAATAAAAAGATGTCACACCGTGCATAAAAAACTTCTACAAAATGAAAGTTTGTTATTGAACCTTAACACTATTAAAAAACTCATAATTTTTTATTTATTTTTTGACTTGAAAGATGCCAAGTTGCTCTGCAATAGGTTGTACCAATTGATCTACAAATTGTTCTTTCACATTTAACCAAATACCAAGTCAAAGAAAACAACAAGAACTTTATAAAAAAAGACTTTCTAGCATAAAAAGGAAGTGGAACTCTGCCAAAAGGCTCAGGGTTTTTATATCTGTTCCCAACACTGGTAAAATTGAGTTGTATCATTCTCTGTACAAGAAGTGTTGCCCCAAACAACTGCATTTTAATTGCATGGCAAGGTTGTGGCACATAGCCAACTTGCAGTTATTATGGATGCCCCCAAAACCAAATAAGGAGGAAGTGATACAAAAGAAACATGCACGATTTTCTATGTAAGTAGCTATATGAACTTTCGTAAAGACGGACGGTAAAACAGGTTTGGACAAAAAAATCTGCGTTTCCTAAGCGTAACACGTACTGCTCTTCATCATTTTCCTATTCATCTTCTTTGCTCAGTAGTAGCTTTTTTTCTTCATGGTGCAAAATCAAAAAGTTTAACTTTATTTATATCAGACGTCTTCCAAACATTCATAATTTCCATCTGGAGAGCTATTGTTTCAACCATACTTTTTATGTTTTATGTTATTTTCCGAAATCCTTTTCTCTGCACATATGCTTTCTGCACGGAGTGACATCACATACTGAACAGATTGAAAACCTTATTTTTTTCAAAAGAAAGACATGCTGAAAAAGCACGTTTTGAAAAAAATAATTGAATGAGATTATTATATTTTCAAGTTTTGGTATGGAAAAAAGCATCTCAGGTGAAACAAAAATTAGGGCGAACTTCCCCTGTAAGCTTCTGGTTATCTCATCATAAAACTGTATGTCCGAAATGACATATTAAAGCTTCACAAATATAACTTATATGATATATATACTTTTAAGTAATGTTCTCCCAGGAACACCCTATTTGTTCTACGCTTAAAAATCTCAGTAAAGTCTTAAATAAGCCTTTCCTAAATAATATAAAATTGTTTTGTATCATTAACTGTTTTGTCCACCAAGGCAGCATAATATGCTTGGAAAATTTAACAAGAGAATACGAGAGATACTTCAGTAATGATGCCTTCACTACATTATACTATGTGAAAAAAGTAGATACAGTTCAATGTTTTCTGATACTGCGTTCGATTTGAATCTTCATGAGCTTATTTACTATTTTTTATAACAATTAGCCGTGTCAGAAAAAAAATTAGAATACAAATAATTTCTTCTTGAAATTCTCTTTTTCATTTCTGAGTTTCTAAGAATACCAAGCTAATTTTTTCTGCATTAAAGCAGCTACACTAGTATATTAAGGAAAAGGAAAAAAGGTTTGGAAAATTTTTTAGGAGTAATTGAGTAAATTAGTCCCCAAAGAAACAGAGTTTGCTAACTTTTCATATGATCCCATCTCTTTTTCAGTGAGTTTTTTAAGACCTTCTCAAGACCTTTATAAACAGCTGTATATTGAGAATCGTAAGGAACTGGAGACCCAAATTTTACACTATAAAAAATCTGAAAGGAATATCTGAAATATAATGCTGCAAAATGTGAAATATCTGTTGATGGAATGACCCAATTTTTTATAACTGTTATTAACTTCTACATCATGAAATCCTTGAATTTGGGAATTTTCTATTAAATGAAATAGCCCCTTTGTAATATAGCCTCTTGTTATAAAGCATGAAATATTAAAAAAATACAGTCAACGTGACTATTTTTCAAATTGTGTGAAGCTAAAAATATAAACAACTATTATTTTGATAAGACTGTTTCATTTTTAATAGTTGCTCAACCGTCCTACAATCCATCATTTGGAACCTATCCTCCACCACCTGGTCAGTATCCTCCACCACCTGGTCAGTATCCTCCACCATCCAGTCAGTATCCTCCACCATCTGGTCAGTATCCTCCACCATCCGGTCAGTATCCTCCGCCACCTGGTCAGTATCCTCCGCCACCTGGTCAGTATCCTCCTCAGCCACCATATCAACAAACATACCCTCCACAACCTTATGCCGGAGTTGGACCGTATCCAAGACAACCATACCCTGCTGGACCATATCCACCACCTTATGGGAATATGCCTCCTCAGCAATCTGGATATCCACAACCAACTGCCTATGAACAGACACAACCTTCAGGGGTTAATTATGCCCCGGTAGCTGGTGGTGCAGCTGTTGGTGCTGGTGCAGCTGCACTTGGTGCAGGCACTCAAGTTGCAACAACAGATGAAGAGAAGAAGAGCAGTGGTAACGGTAATTTGAAACTGATGGGTGGTCTAGCTGCTGGAGCAGTTGGTGGTGTTGTTTTAGGCTCACTTGTAAGTGGTGGATGGAGCAGTAGCAGTGATTCTGATTCAGATTGATTACACATGACTTCAGATTAATCAACATGGAATCTATGTATTGTGATTTTGACTCTATTTATGGAACTTTTATATTGGACTTTGTTCCCATGATACCAGATAGGTTTACAACATCATAAAAATATAATGGATAGGCATTTTGTTTCAATTTGAAAATGGAGTTTTGTAGCAATGTTTTTGGAAACATGCACATGGAAAGTAACTATATCTCACAAAAATAATATGTTTATGCTCTCCAGTAAATGTAAACACATTCATTATAAGACAGTGTGATTAAAAAATGTTATGAAAATCTATCATGTAAAATGGGAACACAGCCTTTGAATTCTGAACTTTTTCTGTCAAATTCCAATAATATTAACAATATTATCTCCATAATTTTCCCTGTGTTAAACATTGTTTTGCTCTTTGAAAGTGATATACAATAATCAATTAAGAGTGTATACACAATATCACTATGCTTGTTCGTAACTCCGATGTCTCTGAATTCATATTTGGACAAGTTGATAAACTATTTTGAAATTTTTTGAAGGGATTTGTTAATTAAGTTGTTTAGTTATAGTATTTGTTTGTTGTTCTATATTTTCTTAATTATTTTTAGAGTGCTTGATAAGAAAAAGCTAATGTGATTTATACCTTAAATAATTCAATTTTTATTAGATTGACAAGATAAAATTTACTTTGTTGTAACTTCATCATTCAAAGTTCTCCCTGGAAAGTTGCCATTTTAACATTCGGGAATTGATTTTCTCTAAAAAATACTTGCAGTGCTATTGGAAATCACACATCTGTATAGTTTTCAAACTACAACTGTTTATTTGATTACATAGTCTAATTTTTAGAGATTATGCAACAAAATAATTAAAGGTTAGCAAAATGAGCTGGGCTGACAAATTGAGAGAGCGAAATGCAAGAATAAGAAAAGGAAAAGGTAATATCGTACTATTTCAGTTTACTTTTCAATTATTGCCCCCGCAGCGAGCGTAAGCGAGCGAGGAGGCATAGTAGTTTCACGAGATAGGCGAATGTCAGTTCCCATTTTGTTCTTCATCATCATCATCATCTTCCAACTTTCGTGTTGACGTTACACGGTGGAATACAAATAATTAGCTGACTTTGCTTTTTTTCCCGTTTCAAAGCATGGTACTGTAAGTGGAATGTTTTTTCGTATCTCTTTCCTAATTTATTATTATGTTATACTATGTTATTTTAGGAAGTTCGTATGCTAAAATTACATTTTTCATATTACTTTTGTGTTGTTTTAGTGAAGTGAACGACTAGGATTTTGCAGCACAGCTTGAAATCTGACATTTGCCAACAACATTTTATTTTCGTAATATGTTTTAGCTCTAAATAATCTTTCGTTTGATAAATTTTATTCAATGCACTGATTTTTGGCAGATCTTGCCTTAAAAAGATTTTAATTGGATTTTTGTGTATGCAAGAAAGCCTACAAATTGTCGTTCTTCGTGTTTTCCTTCTTTGTCCTCCAAACCTGGTGTGATCATGATCAATAAAACCTTCTTATATTTTTTTCATGTTTTTTATGTAAACTTTGGCTATTTCTTGTTTCGAATCAAAGTTTGAAACGCAGATTTCTAATGGATTTTTCGCTTTAATTTTTTTTTGAAAAAGTTTTTTTTCTTTCTTTTGGCTCTTACAGAATTTCTTTAACAAATGTTTATCTTATTTTGATTATAAAATACGTAACCATGGTTTCAGTTCACACATTTCTTTTGTTTGTAGGCAATACTTTCTGATATTATTTGTTAAGCCTTAATTACACTTTTTGAAAGGTATAAATTAGCATTAGTGTGACATAGGACCAAGAGATAACAAAAAGTAACAAAGTTTTCTTTGTTTTTGTTTCCGTTGTATAGCTTGCAATGTATAGCTTGCTGTGTGAACAAATTCGAATGCTTGAGGGTGGGGGCATTTTTAGCTAAAGCTACATGCTAGTCTAATATATAGTGGTGAAGTATTTGCCATATTTTAAAACTTTTTATCTAATATATGTATGTGACAAATTTCCATTAGACTCTATGATCCCCTCTTTTTGCGATGCAAAATCAGAACCTTTGATCTCAACTTTTTTTAACTGAAAACTCCAAGGGGAGTAAATCTAAAGTTAAACGGATTTTGTAAATGCATTGGGGAATTAATAAAGTTATGATGTGTTAGGTAGAAGTAATTTTAAGTTGCATTTTGGTTGTCCCAGGCTACTAACCAGGTACTGATATTGCTGAAATCTTTTGGCCTGCAAAACCATTTCGTTGATTATTTTTTGTGATTGGTACTTTATTTTTGGTAAAGGTTTGTTTTATAAAAGAGAAAATGGAAACATTAATATGTTGTTTATGTTATAGATAAGTAAACTTGAGGATAATTTTATACAAAATGAGAATTTTTCTCAGAAATCGTTTGGGAGAAATTTATAGATCAAAACTTCATGATTTCCTTTTCATGTGCTACAATGTGCTAACAAATTTATAGATCAAAACTAATAAGATATAGTTCTTATGCAAACATGGACACATATTTCAGGTTCTAGTGAAAGCACAGAGGATCAACAGAAATTAGAGGAAGAGTTAATGACGAAATATTACATTGAATATAAGGAGAAACTGCACACACAGTCTTCACTTGAAAGCAAAAACAATATTATTCCCAGATTTTACTTCAAGGTAAGCCTAGTATTGTAGTTTTTTGTGAACTAGTACTTAAAGTTGTATTTAAACTTTGTTGCTATTCTGTTTTGTTTTGAAACCTTGTCTGAAAATAAGATGGTTTTTCTTACGATCACTGTTGATTATCATGGAAAGATATCTGTGATGTTAGTGGAGAACATTTCAACTTAATAATGAAAGTCAGAGCCTGAAGATACCATGCCGTTTGTTTAGTGATTGTTGTTTATGCTTACCAGGATGAAATGAAACACACTATGAAATAGTAACCACCAACATCATTCAAAGATATTTCTTTAATGCTTAGTTACCTACTGATGAAGACGTTCTCCAACAGAAACTCAGAGAAGAATCAAGGTACAAAAAATACCTGAACTTTCACCCTCCATGTTTATGATTGACCATTCAATGAAAGATTCTGTACTGCTGGACTTTTTAAGTCAATAAATAGAATCTTCTATTATAGAGCTGTTTTTCTTCAGAGGAAAAGCAGAGAGCTTCTTGACAATGATGAACTTCATGTAAGTTTACAATTAATTTACTGAACGTTGACTTATCATTACAGACAATTTCCATGTGTTCCTTGATGTTTATTATCGTGACTTCTTGAAGAAATAAAAAATTCTATATAGAAAAGTTCCATTTCACAGTATGTATATTGAGAGTCAATCATATGAAGTATGAAATAAATTTAATTATCAATTTCCATATCAATTTAACATTAACAACCCACACATACATTCAGGCACTCTGGAATTTACTCGAAAAATACAGTTCACCTCCAACTGCGGGAGACGAGCAGGTAAACCACCTTTGTTTGTTTTTCAACATTTCCTTTAGGGTCTGTTACAAAAATACTTCTTGTTTTATGTCGGACGGACAAATCGATACTTAGGACTATATTTAAAACAGAACGTTTATGATGCAATATCAAGCAAACGTTTTTCGAAAGTATACTAGAATAGAATTTACAAAATTCCAAAACATGATTTCTACAAGGATGATAGTCAAAAAAATATTGGAACAAACAGTTATCGTGTCGGATGGACAAAATGCTAATACTTTTGTAACAGACCCTTTATTGGTGATTTACTGTTAACTGAAGTATAGCTATATATATTTTCTTCAGAAACGGGTAACCAAAACAAACCATGGTCTGCTTCACTGCTGGTTAGGTTCAATGACTTTTTATTTTAGATGATAAATTATGATGGTTTCTTGAAGGTAAAAGATGAATCAGGTCCAAAGTGCAGGTGTGTGTGTTTTGAGTTTTTCAGATTTTTAACATTCCTTTAATGCATTGTAAATATGGAATATTAAATTGTATATCAATTGAACAAGAGTCCTTCTACTCACTACGATGATTGTTATTTATGACGATTATTTCTCCTCTTCATGTATTGGTTCTCTTTGTGAAGTCAATTAATTCACCCTGTTTGTCATAGTCAATTCTTCAAGCCATTAACATATGCAAAGTTGTTTCAAAAAGACATCTATGGAAGGTATATAATTTTTGTCCTGCTATTAATTAGATTTCTGCGAAAGCAAGAAAGCTATTACAACCGGCTTTCGTTTTTTTGGATTTCTGCAAAGCAAGAAATACTTTACGATCGTCCGTGTTTTTCTGTTTTCATCTTACTGTCCAAACCTAGCGATTTTTTACGCCGTCTCAATCTTCATTGGTGCATAAAGCGCCACTATTACGAAAGGGTGCTAATAAACTTTAATAGCGCTTAGTTTATTGGCTTGATTATTTCCGCCATGTGATCATCCGGGTATTTTTCGACTTTACATTTGTTGCACGCCGTTCGCATAATGGTATACCACAGCGTGACCGAAGAAACCTTAAATTCCCAAAAGTAAGAAGATTTCCACTTCCAAAACCGAAAGTAAAGGGTAGAAATTTATAATTATCTTGCAATGATTCTACTACGTTCATTCTTTTCTAAAAACAAGTTCTCAATGTTTTGTGAAAACAGTGTGTGCAGCTTTCATGTTTTGCAAAATGTCTGCGATTTTTTAAGCCTTTCTAGATGCAAAATACTGTTTGTTTCATGTGTGGGCTGTAGTGCTTTTTGAGCTCTGGATACATACAGCTCAGCTCAGTTTCCTCTTCAGCTCCAACAACATACAAGGAATGTCTTGTTACCCTCTGTCTGTGGCTGTGCATCTCATTTTATGTTTGATGTTTCTCTAGCTATTTTAGCCTATTATATACTTGTACAGTTCTTGGCTGTATTATCAATTACTGAATTAGGAATGGGGACTTACTATTTACGATAGTAAATTGAAACTTACCTTGATTGCCTGTAAATTCTAAATACTGGACATCTTTTAACGCAAATTTCTGTTTTCAGTTATGTTTGCTAATTTTGGTAGCTAAGTTTAGGTCATATTTTTCATAATCCTAATCTTTGTTTACTTTTTGTGTTTGGGAAGTCTTTTCGTAATTAGGAAGATTGACCGTACATACGTAATCACTGTGATATCTGAAAGCATATGAATTTGATGTTATTTTGTTCATTAAGTTTATTAGAAGTTAATGTAAGGAAGTTAATGTAAGTTTCTGAATAAATTTTTATAATCTTTTCATGAAATTTAGTTCTGGTAATGCATGCTTTTAAATTAAAAAGATGGCAATGACATATTGTTACTCAAATTAAAGCACAAATTTCTGTTTTCAGTTATGTATGTTGATTTTGTATGTATATAGGTGTATTTCGTATCATTAAAATCTATGCTTTCCTTTTTGTCCTTCTGAATTAGGAATTCTGTTAGGAAGATTGACAAGATGTATTAAATTCATAACATTTACAATGACTTACTTGCATACTCATTGTCTTATCTGAGTTGATCACTGAATCCTTAATATCATTTCGTACCACCAAAATAAAGAACATGTCATTCAGATAAAGTTTTGCATAGTGACAATTATGTTTTTTCCAGATTTTTGGGGAGTATATACATGATCAGAAATTTCATAAATATATATTGCGGATTAAACTTTTCTTAAATTTCAAGAATGTCATAGTCTTTCTTTTTTCATACTTCAGCTGGTTTTGCAGAAATCCTTATGCCTGCAAGGGCATCTTGTTTTTCTTCGTTTTTTTCTTACTGTCCAAACCTAGCGGTTTTTTGAAATTTCGTGCGTGCATTTACATGAAACCAAAGCACCGTGCATTGCATGTCAGCGAAAGATTTACGAAAGTTTCTTTGATCAATATTAAATGGATTTTAAAGAAGATGTACATAATTTTAAGGTGAAAACAGAAAATATATAAAAGAAGCTTATAATTATCTTGGACTGTGATCATTCTTTTTCAACTAAAAAGAAGTTCTCAACGGTATGTAAACAGAAGAGTCAAAAGAGCTATATATATTTATATCTATGCTAACGTGCATGGCTTCCGTGGCAAAGTCGGTTAGTACAGCAACTACTAACCTAAGGGTCGGTGGTTCGATCCCGCGTTGATGAAATTTTTAAATGTCATAAAATATTTCGATTTTGGATTTTTGCGAAAGCAAGAAATACATTACAACCGGCTTTTCACCTCCATTTTTTTCTTACTGTTTAAAGCTAGCAGTTTATACATTACAGAGACATATGTAGTTCTGTGGCGCAGTTACTTGGCTGCTAACCGAAAAGTCGGTGGTTCGAGCCCTCTTTGATCGTGTAACATTTTTTGTCGAATTTCATAATTGTCATATCATTTTTTATGCTTCAACAGATTTTGCAGAAATCTTTCTGCCCATACGGGCATCTTGTTTTCTTTTTCTAATAGGTAACAATACCTGGCTACCAGAAAAGATTAGTTGATATTAGAAGTATGCAATTATTTTTCAAACAATTTTTTTTATAGTTATTATTATTTTTATAGAATATCCATCATGCAGTTTTTCAATTACGTAATGAGAAAAGGTATGTTCATTATGCTTCCTAAATTAAACTTGATTAGGTTGGGTTACCCATTTACATTTCTTTTAGTTTGGTTATACCAGACTCGCATTGGACTCAGTCTATATGATGTAGCAGGTCAAGGATTTCTTAGGGAGTCCGTAAGAACTTTTTTTATGTAGTTATTGTCTATTGCTGGAAATTTTTCCATGTTTTTGTCACCTTTGTATTGAATTTTCATTTCCCTTCACTGCACTATTTAGTTTAAAATTCAAAATTGATTGACAAGAACTTCCATATTGTGAAGTCGATATTTTCTTTTATATAATATTTTCGATCTAGTTTCTGTTCACTTCTGTTCATTATTTTCAGGACTTGGAAAATTATATATTAGAACTTATACCAACTCTGCCACAAGTTAGTATATTGTAACCTCCTTTTCAATTTTATTATTCATTTGAAATTTTTTGTCGGAGTTATTTTGTTGGCTTTTTTTTGTTTACTTATATTTATTTACCACTAAATTTACTTAGTTTATTTCTTATTTTATAAATGAATGTTTTTTTTTTGTTTTTTTTTTTCATTTTAGCTTGATGGATTGGAAAAGAATTTTTATTCTTTCTACGTGTGCACCGCTGTTCGGAAGTTTTTCTTTTTCCTTGACCCAATGCGAACTGGTAAGCGGTAGAAAAATTGTGTTTGTTGAGTTTGTTTTGTTTATGTTAAGTTATGTAGGCTACAAATCCACTTAAATTGGGGATCAATTAGCTAAAGCAGTATGGCAATGTACCGCCACCTAAAACTTTCATATCAACAAATTTGGATTCCATGATTTTATTTGTACGATATAAGAATGTTCTCTCATTCACCACACATCCTTAAGTTATCAGGCTGAAAAAAATATTGACTTCTTCAACTAATCATAAGTTTTGTTCGACAGTTTAAACGATGTTGCAATGTCAGTCTTGCCAACAACGTTCGTATAATGTTCATTCACGCTTGTATAAATCTGTAATACTTTATTACAATTTCCTGCAGGTAAAATAAAGATTCAAGATATTCTTTCATGCAGCTTTTTGGACGATCTACTAGAGGTATGCTTGTGTTTTGCTCGATAGCATGAACATAGAATTACGAATTTCGTATTACTATGGTATGAAACAACGTTTTTTAGATGTTGCTATTTTTCTTGTCGTTTTTAAAACTATGGTTTACAAACCTTGAAAAGTCAATTACTCTGATTCATTCACATTAACTAAGAATTCTTGAAATTTTTACGTCGGAGTAAAATCGTTATAGTAATTAATAATGATATGTACCAACTGGAGTACCGTATTTATTTCGAGGGGGTGCTCTTTTGAGCAAAGGCGTTTACTCCAAGGTAGGGAAAAAAAAGTCGGGATTTATTTTAGTCGGGGAAAATTTTGGTCGGGGAAAAATTTAGTCACCTCGAGAAATTTTAGTCACTTTTCCCCGACCAAAATTTCGAAATTAGTCGCTTTTCCCCGACTAAAATTTCGAAATTAGTCGCTTTTCCCCGACTAAAATTTCTAAATAAGTCACTTTTCCCTGACCAAAATTTGCAATACAAGTAGAAAATGGAACACAATTTTTGTCGACACTTTCAATTTGAACTAAAAATTATATTACAAAATAACTAATTAAGAGTTCAATCTAATACAATAACAGTTTTTGAGGTTTGATCGTCATTATTTTCATCACTGGCATCCATATTGCTTTCACAAACATCAATTATATCTTCACTGACATCCATTTTATTTTCACTGACATCAATTTTGTTTCCCTTAATCGTAACAGAAAAATCTGTATCGTCCTCATTGACTGATTCAACTTCATTCGATTCCCCTTCCTTTGCTTGACCGTCATAATTCCAGTCGAAAATCGATAGATAGACTCTACTTGAGATTATCAAAAATCGGGGAAAAGTTTCGGTCGGGGACTAAAAAATGGGGGAAATGTTTTGGGCGGGAGTAAAAAAACCGGGGAAAATTTTTGGACGGGGAAATGAAAAATCGGGTGAAATTTTTGGACGGGTGTTGAAAAGTCGGGGGAAAATTTGGTCGGGGAAAATTTTAGTCACTAGCCCAAAAAATTAGTCACTTACCCCCGACTTTTTTTCCCCCGATAAGGTAAATACGATCTTTGTAAAAACTTCCCGTAATGTCAGTATTGTTTTAAGTGATTCCAATTCTCTCTAAATGCAGTTTTTGTGCTTTCTCCCAATATGTTTCTCAAGGAACGCTACAGGCTATGAAAATGAAATCCACACTGTTCATTAAAAAATCTTTCGAGGTACAGCCTTTCTGTTTTACTTTGTAGCTTCGAGACGAGGTTTTGTCTAAAGAAAAGCAAGACTTGAATTGGTTCTCTGCTCCGTCAGCACTACGTGTTTATGGTATTGAGATGTTTACTACTGATTTCATGTTCTTTATAAAGGTTTCTTGAATAACCAAAAGGATATTGGTTCAGCAGAAATAATTTCCCAAAAATACGCAGAGTTTTTTTTTTTTCGAAATGTGAAACTCATACAAAATTGACCAATCAAATCAAATCTAAGTTGAAATGTGAAAAACTCCAGAAAATTAGTTGAATTTCGTTTCAAGAAATCGCTTTAAGATTCCAATCCTCTCGTGATATCAAACCGGAATTATTCCGATTTTGTTGATATCGTAAAACTTTGCCACCCTGTTTCTCCTGTAGGAATCCCGATACCTTTTTAGGGCAGTACTTGAATCTAGATACAGATCATAATGGAATGCTGAGCAAAGAAGAATTGAAAAGGTAAGCTTTGATGACGTCACCCATCCCTGGGTTTCACTCCAAACAATCTATGATAGGCATCTCCACCACAATTTTTGACTGAGCTGTAGCTGTGCCTCTGTAGATGTAATGTTATTTTTAAGATTTGGGAGTGGAACTTTGACCAACGTATTTCTTGATCGAGTATTTCAAGAATGTCTCACGTATGAAGGAGAGATGGTGAGTTTCATCATCATACAGGAGTGTGGAAGGTACTAGGGGAAAGTGTTGGTGAATGATGATACTTGACCTCCTTTTCTTCTGCAGGATTATAAGACTTATTTGGATTTTGTTTTGGCATTGGAAAACAAAAAAGAACCACAGGTACCTTGGTTTACTTCAGACGGTTTTACTTGTTGATCGAAGAGAAAGCAGTGTATATGGGGACACTAGTTTTCTGGAGTATTTTTTCACTATGTAGGTGCTTTTTTTCAACGATTACTTGCATACAGTAATATGCTGTTAATTTTCATCTATGTGCAAAGTTTGTCCTATCACTTTAGCTTGTAACCAAGCGCGTGTGATGGAATGTTTAAACCAACTAATGTCAATCGAAATGTTTTAGTTTTATGGGTTTATAAAATGTTCTATGAACGGTCTGTGATGGTGTGGTCCTGGATATAACTTTCTTGCAATGCTTACCAAGAAATCTTGAAACAAAGATACAAACAACATGACATGTTTTGTTATTTACTTATAGGCCTTGCAATACCTGTTCAAGATTTTAGACGTTCAAGTAGGTTATAATACGCTACGTCACTACAGTGTGTGAGTCATTAAAACCTTCATTTAGACATTTTCTTTTTTTTAGAATAAAGGCTTCCTCAATACGTTTGCCATCAATTTTTTCTTCAGGGTGAGACTGAAAATATTTTTTTTATTTGCCATCAACTTAAAGAGTCGGTGAGTATACTGTAAAATCAACTGATTGGTGTGTATACTGTAAAATATTTTAACTAGAAACTCTCATCTCCTCAGAGAGATTAAGATTCTTAGTTCTTTCTTAATTCTCAGTAGATGTAAACCAATTCTATAGAGTTCAAGTTCATTTTATAGTCCATACAGCAAGAAATGGAGAGGCATGGGCACGAGCAAGTAGCTCTCCACGACGTTAAGGTACATTTATTTCTGAATAGTTCCTATTGTGTTGAATATTGTATGGTGCTTCTGCGTGTGTGTGACCATTGACGATTTTTTTATTCATTCTAGGATGAAATATTTGATATGGTGAAACCAGTTGATCCAATTCGAATAACAGTCCAAGATCTTATAAATAGGTGGGAGTTGGCCTAATATTTGCATGTTGTTGTTGTTGTTGTTGTTGTTGTTGTATTCACAAGAGTTTTGTTACCAGTCCTATTTGTTTACTTTAGTTCTCAAGGTGACACAGTGATAAACATATTGATTGATGTGAACGGTTTCTTGACTTATGAGAATCGGGAATTACTTGTCCTGGAAGACAAAGACGGTGAAGTCGATGAAGATGATGATGGCGATGACGTCATATAATCCGATAGTCTGTCATGTAGAGGTCCAGGCTAGACTTGAACTGTTAACTCCGTGTTCTGCTAAGATACTATGAGGGCATTTTGGTGACAGATTAAACGAAGAGATTCGTCGACCGTCACATATCGAGACGTCGAGGAGATCACGATTTCGACGGAGCTCTCATCACATGTCGTAACTTCGAAGGAGCTCTCGAGCGTTACATGGAAGATTAGCCTCTAATTGTTGAAAGTTGAAATTTTTAAGAAAATGTAACATATTAAAATTAGAAACTGGTTTTTAACTGTAAAAACGTTTTGTAAGCATTTATAGGTTTACTTGAGCGTTTTAAAAAGCTAACTTAAAAACTGAAATCCCCAACTTAGATCTTTTGTAGCTTAGCAACTAGAGTGTGAGCTAGCTCCAGTGAGTAGGGTCATATTATAGTACCATGAGAAACCTCTTGGGAATACCAACTTATCAAGTTCTATGTGATTTCAACCTACTGGCTGCAAGTCGTATTACCGCTATAAAGGTTTTTACCAAATAACCTTGTTTACCTTACAGTTATCTAACTTAGCATATTTCGAGGTTGCGAACATGAGGTATCCACTAATGTAATGTATAATGTACATTTGTAAATATATTATTCATATATAAATAAACTGGATGAGGTAACGTAAGATGACGAAAATTCATTAACCAGCTGTTATTTTAATATTTTTGTTGATACATCCTTTCAGTTTGCACATACTTCAGTTTTTAACTTCTTAGTGTATATATAGGTAAGGATAACCGAATAGTGCTGTTCTGGGACGCTTGTGTGTCTTCATCAGGTGTAGAAATTTACAAAAAAACGAGGCGTGCATATACAAGAAATGCAGTAGTATGCACGCTTTACCCTAAAATTATTTTTGGCTAAGAAATAAAAAAGTAAAATACCATTGGTTAAAATTTGTATAAATTGAGAAATCAGATTAAAGCAAAGAGAGAAATCAGTGAGAAACAAGGAGAGGAAAAGACAACAATCGCAATCGACACGTCCAACGGACGTACGAAAACGTGGAGTATAAACGTGTTGGTCTGGCGAAACAGTTACAATTTACTTAAGGGGTTTGGTAAAAGAAAAGTTGCTAATTTATGTTTCCATAAAGACCCATGTTATGTTCATGTTCGTTTTTGTTAACATTGAGCTGAAAATTACGATCTGAAATCCCGTTTAGATATAAAAAAAAATATATAAAAACTGTTCACATTAACTTAACGTATTTCCGCGGCGCTTATTGAACTGTCTTTTTCCTAATCACGGGAAATGATATCATCGGAAATGAACTTGGTCTTGTGGTTCCTGCAAAATTCAAGTGTAATTTGATGTAAACGAAACTGGCTCGGGCGCTTATTAGAGTGACTTAACATTAACTCAGAAGTTAATAAGCACCCGGGTGGTAATTACTCAGCCGATCTTAGATCGAGATGAGTATTGGAATCGGCGTTTTTCTTCTTCTTCTTCATTAAATTTTGCCGTTTTCGGAAAGTCCGTTCGGATTTTGGATTGTTTGTTTATTTAATGACAGACCCAAAACGTGATGCTAAATGCAATACAAAAAGGGCACTTTCAATAATAACTCATAAAAGAATGATCTTTTCTGTACTTCTGAAATACTTTTAGAAGTTATTTTAGACATTTTTTGTTGATAACTTCTCAATTCAATCTTTAAAATTTTTATTATCAAGTCTGTAAAATATGCACACAGAGCTCGTGAAAACGCTTATGTTTTGAGGAAATTGTAGAAGAAGCTTTGCAGAATCTTTGAAGAAGAATTTTAAGACTTTCTTTCCTGTCTTTATCAACTATTGCCATGGAAATATTATCATGGGAACATTCTTTGTAGGAAATATTTATGTTTAGTCGACTCTGCGAAAAGTTCTTGAAAAAGAAGATGAAGATAATAAACAAAACTGTGTTGTGTGTGAAAAACTTTCAATATCACAACAGAAATGAATGTAGTATCAACATTACTGGTGAATACGTCTTATCAATAAATTCATTAAACATGCTCATTTCATTTAATAAATATTACACTAAAAGTTGAAGATATCGAAAAAAATAAACAAGTGGAATTGTCATTGAAAGCACACAAAATATACTTCACTTGTGACTGAATTGACTCATCTGTCTACACACTGATACAAACCGAAAGTATAAACATCATGCGCAAGATATTGGTGAACAATAACGTTTAATAAAACTGTTTTTCTGGCTCCGAAATGTCACAGTGAATTGAAAAGTGGTCGAGATTAGTTTAATAAATTAAAGAAGGGAGTAATTTTGTGAATTCTAGACTGTATCAAATTATTAGTCAGTACAATGTTCGATCAAGTTACCACTGTGTGGGACTGATTGTGTTAAATTCACATTGAAAAAGATGACGTTGTTCAAAATAATCAAGATTTTTTCTACTGCAAACCACTCGATGCAAGCACAGAATAAGTTTGGGATATATATACAATGTCAGGAAAAATTCTTTGGATGATAATTAGAATCAACCCAATATACATACATATAATTTAAAAATTTGTCGTGTACCTAATATGTGCTAGGACACAATATAACATGTTTGAAAAGAACATAATACGGATCCTTAAAAAAGTTTTATTGTGTCATTTGTCTTTTCGTGCACAATTGCTTTATTTATAAACTCCATGAAAAGATTCAAGTGGTAATATGCAGTCAGTGGCGGATCTAGAGGGCAGGCACATTCTGTGGAGAAACGCATTAACATAATTTGTCAATTCGGTTTATAATATTACCAATGGGATTGTTTGAATGTTTTTCTTTTATGTTTGAATTGCTAACACTTTTTTACACAAGTTGTGACTTACTTCTTGATCCGCCACTGACAGGTTTAGTAGAAATAGACTTTCATATTGTATGTTATGTTGATTTAAATTATATACTATATAATTTTTATATTGTCATGGATTAAAATCTTTGAAATACCCAAGTTTCTCCTGCTCCTACTAATCCAAGTTGTGAACAATTTCATGAAACCTTTACTTAAATATGTTACCAATTCGCATTTCTGGCAAAATTTGGAAGGTTTGCACCAAAAAAAAAAAATTGGAAGGTCCTGAATTTGGCAGTCACTTATGCAGATTTGACAAGGTCTTCAGTTTTTAAGCAAGTTTGACTTATTTTAACTCATTTGATTGTAATAGTGTTGAAGTCAATACAATTGTGCAAGTCTTCGATCCATATAATTTTACATAATTTATGCTAGGTATACTTCTGCAATTTATTTAGTCTTCCTCAGTTCGGACTAGCCTCTTACTATAAGCGTCATTTCAAAGGGCTTGCCTGTAATGTTACATTTAGCACAATTTAATTGCAATTATAATTGTTATATCGGCTGAGTTACCGCCCTTTAGGGCTGTTTTATTAGGACTTAGAACAAAAAGCGCAAATTATGTAATAGAAACGGAAGACTATATTCTTGTCATGCCTAAATCGTAAGTTATAAGTACAAAATCTTATTTCGTTGCCATGAAAAATACAGTTGTTTTCTTTTCCTTTAGGATAAAAATCAATGCCTCGTTCACATCTAGCACATCATTTCAAGTTCAAGTTTGTCAAACATAAGACGATTACAGAAGATAAAATTCAATTTTTTTAAAAGACAACTGCCAAAATATCTACTGAAAGGTATTGATTTCCAATTTGGCAGTCATTTTGTCAGATTCGACCAAACTTGGGCAATTCGGGTCAAATTTGGAATAATTTTTGAAAATGATTATGAAATATGCAAAGAGTTTGGATAACCTAGTTTTTTACAAAGCCAGAATGAAGCTGACTATTTCTGACTTGAGATTTGTAATAAAGATGGACTGGTTCCTCTCTACATCTGAGTTACATGATTGTTTGGACCACCAAATTTTGTTCTGTCTGATGCAAATCTATATATTAATAGCCGATTCTCCGTCTGTCTGTCTGTTTGTTTGTTTGTTTGTAAGTCACGCAAAATGGTAGATTGAGTTGTGAGCGAAATTATTTCTTTTTTTGTGTGCGACGTGAGTTCGAAGCAAATACATCGCAACCCCAATCGAACGTGACTTTTTTTGGCTGATGAACTAATAGGAATAACGTTTTGTTTTTATTATTATTGTTAGTTTTATATTCCAAGGACTACGTTGGCTTTGAAAACAATACCTTAACTAAATACAAAGAAACTAACTGATTAAACAGTTTGGACAAAAACCAGCAGTGGCAGAACAACGTGGCAGCATGTTTGCCAGTGTATCCTAACACATCCTTGCCTGACTGTCTGAGACGGGTAAACTTTTTTTTCGAGCAATCAAAATGTTTAAAAACCGATAGGTAAAAAAAGAGTATCATGAAACAAAATATTTTTTTGCTTTTCTTTTAATAATTTAATTTCTTTTTTGGATTTCTGCGAAAGCAAGAAATACCTTACAACCGGCTTTGGTTTTTGGATTTCTGCGTAAGCAAGAAAGCCTTTACGATCGTCGTTGTTTTGGATTTCTGCGTAAGCAAGAAATACTTTACGATCGTCCGTGTTTTTGGATTTCTGCGTAAGCAAGAAATACTTTACGATCGTCTTTCTCCTGTTTTTTGGATTTCTGCGTAAGCAAGAAATACTTTACGATCGTCCGTGTTTTTCTGTTTTTTGGATTTCTGCGTAAGCAAGAAATACTTTACGATCGTCCGTGTTTTTGGATTTCTGCGTAAGCAAGAAATACTTTACGATCGTCCGTGTTTTTCTGTTTTTGGATTTCTGCGTAAGCAAGAAATACTTTACGATCGTCCGTGTTTTTCTGAATTTTTTGGATTTCTGCGTAAGCAAGAAATACTTTACGATCGTCCGTGTTTTTCTGTTTTTTTTTTTTTTCATCCTGTCCAAACCGGCGCATATTTGTTTCTCGAATTTCATTGGTCGATAGAAAAGCCGTCTGTACCGTCATTGGCGCATAATGCCCGACTACTAAGAAAGGGTGTTAATTTAGTCACCTTAACTTCAATAGCGATAGTTCATTGGCTGATTTTCGCCATGCCATGTGATCGTCTTCAAAACGTTTTAAAAATGGCAGCGAAAGAACGTGTGTAGTTTGCTAAAAGTTTCTTTGATGAAAATATGGATTTAAAAGAAGTTAATACAGCTTATAATTTTATATAAAGAATTGCATTACTGTTGGGAACTTGTCATGTTCACAAAATTAAATTACAGCGTGGTTATTCGGTTTTTTGAAAGAAGTTTTCTTGAAGTTTAAAATATGAAAACAATGCCAATACATGGTGTGGAAGAAAAGGTATTTCTTGTTTTATTTTTGCTCCAAGCCTTTTTAAATATGAAAGACCTTTGTGTATTTGTATGTGTACGCATGTCTGAAGTCAATTTTTAGAAGCTTTTGGATTCTTAAAGCTCAGCTTAGCTTCCTTTCAGCTGCTCCCCCCAGCATCACCAACATAATTACTCTAATACAGCTATTTATACTATATTTACTAGCAATGTTTGGATGTATTCTGGCTATATCACCATATCTCTTTGCTCCCTATGTATGTTGTTTTTTTTAACTTTTAGATTAGATATGAATTTTAATTTCTACGTAACAATTATTGTGATATTACATATCTTTTTCATCCTGAGGAGATCAATGTAGAAACTTTGGCGCTATTTCCTTTTCGCACCCCCCTAACTGTATCTGATCCTAGCCCTAACCCTAACCCTGACCCTAGGGGGGTGCGAAAAGGAAATAGCGCCGAAACTTTATATAATTATTGTGCTGTCCAAATGATGTATTGGTTGCCGCCAGTATACACAGAATCTTTTTATAGAATTCATTATGTTTGATGTGGTTAAATTAGAGTTTCATATTGTGTCAATGCACTTTTTGGAGTACGTGGGTGGCAAATATCCAGTAACAATCATTCCGCTTATTCGTACCAATAGATCTTCATAAATAATCTCTACCGTAGCATAAAGAAAAGCCTCTTTTTTCCGTTAATGTAGACTGACTTTCTTGACGAACATTGTCAATCGCATCAACATTTTTGTTGATTTAATGCTGATGCTTCTCGAGTTGAATGATGTGACTGTTTTAGTTTAGCAGGACGAATCTAGGCTGCTCGTGTTGCATTTTTGTTTCATTTTCAGCAGCAAAGCTTGCAGAAATCCTTCTGCCCGGTAGGGCATCTTGTTTTTTTTCATCTTACTGTCCAAACCTACGCATTTTTGTTTCTTAAATTTCATTGGTTCATAAAAAAGCCGTCTCAATCGTGATTGGTGCATAATGCCCGATTTCTACGAAAGGGTGCTAATATAGCCACCTTAACTTCAATAGCTACAGTTTATTGGCTTGATTTCCGCCATGTGATCATCCGGGTATTTTTCGACTTTACGTTTGCACGCCGTTTGCATAATGGCAGAAGAAACCGAAGAAACCCACATAGACTTCCACATTGATTGATCAATACTGAATAGATTTAAAGGAAGATTTAAGGGAGAAAGGGGAGAAATTGATAACTATCTTACAATGATTCTACTGCGTTCATTCTTTTCTAAAACAAGTTCTCAATGTTTTATAAAAACAGTGTGTGAAAAGGAATGCTTTTATCTTTTGGAAAATGTCTGGGATTCATTGAGCCTTTCTTAATACAAAATATCGTTTGTTTCATGTGTGGGCTGTAGTGCTTTTTAAGCTCTGGATACATACAGCTCAGCTCAGTTTCCTTTTTAGCTCCAACAACATACAAGAATGTCTTGTATGTATACCCTCTGCCTGTGCATCATTTTATGTTTGATGTTTCTCTAGCTATTTTAGCTTATTTACTTGATAGTTCTTGGCTGTATTATCAATGTCTTGATTTAGGAATGGGGAATTACTATTTATGATAGGAAATTGAAACTTATATACCTTGATTGCCTGTAAATTCTAAATACTGGACATTCTTTAACTCAAATTTCTGCTTTCAGTTATGTTTGCTAATTTTGGTACCGTCTATCGTCCTAACTTCGGACATCCTTCCAAACTTCGGACATAAAAAAAACATATCCGCAAAATACAAACCACATCAGTAAAAGTCCATACTGCACTGTGAATTAAACTATAGATCTAAAACTTGTCACAACTATAAAACTTAACAAAAATGAAACACTTAAATCAGTTGACTGTACCCTTGAGACGAACGTGATTTATAATTACACCGCACGTTTAAAAGCAAATATCCACTATGGATAATTGTCCACGGACATAAATACAAACATACGCAGGTGCTCATTACGTAGAGAAGAGTGTATTGTAAAATCATCATACGCATTTGATTAGTATCAAAGAAAAAAGTCTAAAAAAAATGTAAACAAAACATTTCGCTAAATGATATTCAATGCTTGGTTTTCTGGTTACCTGGTTCTCATTCAGTTACATATAAAAGATTCAATATATAGTTATTTCAAAAGTTAATACAAGTAGAAACCGTCTGCTATAACACTATTTTAAGTTGTTCGACAGGATTGCTATTGCAATCCCTTGAGGATGACGTTTATCGTTATTTTCATATCATTTATTTTCTACACGCTTATTTACGCTTCACGCTGACTCTCTTGCGTTTGAACACATTATTTTATCAGCTTTATCTAATATTTTAGTATTTATTGTGACTTGGTTTGATTGATTATGTACATTTCGTTTACCAGACAGGTCTGTTTATTTAGCGTGTCCGAAGTTTGGAAGGATGTCCGAAGTTAGGACGATTGACGGTATAAAAGTTTAGGTCATATTTTTCATAATCCTAATTTTTGTTTACTTTTTGTGTTTGCGAAGTCTTAGAAATTAGGAAGATTGACCGTACATACGTAATCAGTATGATATCTGAAAGCATATAAATTTGATGTTATTTTGTTCATTAAGTTTATTGGCAATTAATATAAGTTTCGTATTGTGTCAGTTATCCTTTCATAATGCCCTCGCATGTATACGTTTTTTAAGTTTCTGAATAAATCTTTATAATCTTTTCATGAAATTTAGTTCAGGTAATGCATGTTTCTAAATTAAAAAGATGGCAATGACAAATTGTACTCAAATTAAAGCACAAATTTCTGTTTTCAGTTATGTATGTTGATTTTGTATGTATATATAGATGTATTTTGTATCATTAAAATCTACGCTTTCCTTTTTGTGTTTGTGAATTAGGAATTCTGATAAGAAGATTGACAAGACATATTGAATTCATAAATTCATAACATTTACATTGACTTACATGCATACTCTTTGTCTTATATACCTGAATTGATCACTGAATCCTTAATATCATTTCGTACCAACAAAATAAAGAACATTATGTCATTCAGATTAAGTTTATTGGTGTTTATTGGTATAAAGTTTTGCGTAGTGACAATTATGTTTTTTCCAGATTTTTTGGGAGTACAAGATCAGAAATTTAATAAATGTATATTGCGGAAATGATTAAGCCTTTCTTAAATTTCAAGAATGTCATAGTCTTTCTTATTTCATACTTCAGCTGATTTTGCAGAAATCCTTATGCCTGCAAGGGCATCTTGTTGGATTTCTGCGTAAGCAAGAAATACTTTACGATCGTCCGTGTTTTTCTGTTTTTTTTTTTTTTCATCCTGTCCAAACCGGCGCATATTTGTTTCTCGAATTTCATTGGTCGATAGAAAAGCCGTCTGTACCGTCATTGGCGCATAATGCCCGACTACTAAGAAAGGGTGTTAATTTAGCCACCTTAACTTCAATAGCGATAGTTCATTGGCTGATTTTCGCCATGCCATGTGATCGTCTTCAAAACGTTTTAAAAATGGCAGCGAAAAAACGTGTGTAGTTTGCTAAAAGTTTCTTTGATGAAAATATGGATTTAAAAGAAGTTAATACAGCTTATAATTTTATATAAAGAATTGCATTACTGTTGGGAACTTGTCATGTTCACAAAATTAAATTACAGCGTGGTTATTCTGTTTTTTGAAAGAAGTTTTCTTGAAGTTTAAAATATGAAAACAATGCCACTACATGGTGTGTGGAAGAAAAGGTATTTCTTGTTTTATTTTTGCTCCAAGCCTTTTTAAATATGAAAGACCTTTGTGTATTTGTATGTGTACGCATGCCTGAAGTCAATTTTTAGAAGCTTTTGGATTCTTAAAGCTCAGCTTAGCTTCCTTTCAGCTGCTCCCCCCAGCATCACCAACATAATTACTCTAATACAGCTATTTATACTATATTTACTAGCAATGTTTGGATGTATTCTGGCTATATCACCATATCTCTTTGCTCCCTATGTATGTTGTTTATTTTTAACTTTTAGATTAGATATGAATTTTAATTTCTAAGTAACAATTATTGTGATATTACATATCTTTTTCATCCTGAGGAGATCAATGTAGAAACTATATAATTATTGTGCTGTCCAAATGATGTATTGGTTGCCGCCAGTATACACAGAATCTTTTTATAGAATTCATTATGTTTGATGTGGTTAAATTAGAGTTTCGTATTGTGTCAATGCACTTTTTGGAGTACGTGGGTGGCAAATATCCAGTAACAATCATTCTGCTTATTCATACCAATAGATCTTCATAAATAATCTCTACCGTAGCATAAAGAAAAGCCTCTTTTTTCCGTTAATGTAGACTGACTTTCTTGACGAACATTGTCAATCGCATCAACATTTTTGTTGATTTAATGCTGATGCTTCTCGAGTTGAATGATGTGACTGTTTTAGTTTAGCAGGACGAATCTAGGCTGCTCGTGTTGCATTTTTGTTTCATTTTCAGCAGCAAAGCTTGCAGAAATTCTTCTGCCCGGTAGGGCATCTTGTTTTTTTTTTCATCTTACTGTCCAAACCTAGCGATTTTTTCCGCCGTCTCAATTTTCATTGGTGCATAAAGCGCCACTATTATGAAAGGGTGCTAATAAACTTTAATAACGCTTAGTTTATTGGCTTGATTATTTCTGCCATGTGATCATCCGGGTATTTTTCGACTTTACATTTGCACGCCGTTCGCATAATGGTATACCACAGCGTGACCGAAGAAACCTTAAATTTCCAAAAGTAAGAAGATTTGCACTTCCAAAACCGAAAGTAAAGGGTAGAAATTTATAATTATCTTGCAATGATTCTACTACGTTCATTCTTTTCTAAAAACAAGTTCTCAATGTTTTGTGAAAACAGTGTGTGCAGCTTTTATGCTTTGCAAAAGGTCTGCGATTCTTTTATAAGCCTTTCTAGATGCAAAATACTGTTTGTTTCATGTGTGGGCTTAGTGCTTTTTAAGCTCTGGATACATACAGTTCAGCTCAGTTTCCTCTTCAGCTCCAACAACATACAAGGAATGTCTTGTTAACCTCTGTCTGTCGCTGTGTATCTCATTTTATGTTTGATGTTTCTCTAGCTATTTTTTAGCCTATTATATACTTGTATAGTTCTTGGCTGTATTATCAATGTCCTGAATTAGGAATGGGGACTTACTATTTACAATAGCAAATTGAAACTTACCTTGATTGTCTGTAAAGTCTAAATATTGGACATCTTTTAACGCAAATTTCTGTTTTCAGTTATATATATGTTTGCTAATTTTGGTAGCTAAGCTTAGGTCATATTTTTCATAATCCTAATCTTTGTTTACTTTTTGTGTTTGGGAAGTCTTTTCGTAATTAGGAAGATTGACCGTACATACGTAATCACTGTGATATCTGAAAGCATATGAATTTGATGTTATTTTGTTCATTAAGTTTATTAGAAGTTAATGTAAGGTTCGTATTGTGTCAGTTATGCTTTCATGATGCCCTGGCGTGTATACGTAATTAAAAATTTATTGTTTTTTAAGTTTCTGAATAAATTTTTATAATCTTTTCATGAAATTTAGTTCTGGTAATGGATGCTTTTAAATTAAAAAGATGGCAATGACATATTGTTACTCAAATTAAAGCACAAATTTCTGTTTTCAGTTATGTATGTTGATTTTGTATGTATATAGATGTATTTCGTATCATTAAAATCTATGCTTTCCTTTTTCTCCTTCTGAATTAGGAATTCTGTTAGGAAGATTGACAAGACATATTAAATTCATAACATTTACAATGACTTACGTGCATACTCATTGTCTTATCTGAATTGATCACTGAATCCTTAATATCATTTCGTACCAACAAAATAAAGAACATGTCATTCAGATAAAGTTTTGCGTAGTGACAATTATGTTTTTTCCAGATTTTTGGGGAGTACCTGATCAGAAATTTAATAAATATATATTGTGTATTAAACTTTTCTTAAATTTCAAGAATGTCATAGTCTTTCTTTTTTCATACTTCAGCTGATTTTGCAGAAATCCTTATGCCTGCAAGGGCATCTTGTTTTTTTTTTTTTCATCCTGTCCAAACCGGCGCATATTTGTTTCTCGAATTTCATTGGTCGATAGAAAAGCCGTCTGTACCGTCATTGGCGCATAATGCCCGACTACTAAGAAAGGGTGTTAATTTAGCCACCTTAACTTCAATAGCGATAGTTCATTGGCTGATTTTCGCCATGCCATGTGATCGTCTTCAAAACGTTTTAAAAATGGCAGCGAAAAAACGTGTGTAGTTTGCTAAAAGTTTCTTTGATGAAAATATGGATTTAAAAGAAGTTAATACAGCTTATAATTTTATATAAAGAATTGCATTACTGTTGGGAACTTGTCATGTTCACAAAATTAA